>JAMKPW020000025.1:0-168181 GCA_024184665.2 Zalaria obscura | reverse complement strand
TTCACTTTCACTTTCACTTTCACTTTCACTTTCACTTTCACTTTCACTTTCACTTCCACCTACCTACTTAAAACATCACCACTGCCATCACCTAACCCCCAACTATCCTTTCCACACCAACCATGGCCACCACCAAACCGACCATAATCCTCGTCCCACGCGACTGGGAGACCCTCGCGCACTACGAGCCCCTAACCACCCTTCTCACCACCGCCGGCTTCCACATCATCCCCATCACCCACGCCACCCCAGGCACAACCCCCAAGTCGACCTTCGCGCCCGACGACCACACCGTCCGACACACCATCCGCCGCGCCATCAAAGGCGAAATTGAAAAAGAACACGACATCATCCTCCTCACGCACTCGGACGGCGCCATCCCCGACAGGGAAGCCTGGCCCTCCCTCCTCACCACCGACCTCGCCGCCACGTACCGCAAAGGCGGCGTCATCAGTGTCGTCTACATGACAGGCTTCTCGCTCGACGAAGGCAAGAGTCTCGTTCACGTGTGCGAAGCGCTATCAATGGCCTCGAGTTCGGCCGCCGCTCGTAAGCGGAATTGGCAGGCCGAAAAGGAGCGCCTGAAGCACAGAATAAACAATCCTCCGCCAATGCCGGCGCGTGTGGTGGTGCCCGAGGTCCCGAACGACACCACGAGCTCGGACACCGCTCGTCAGCGGAAGATCCAGGCCCAAATGGAGCACATGGTGAACGATCCTACACCACCGCCGGCGCCTGTGTTGTTCCGCAGGGCCCCGAAAAAACCCACCTCCACCGGCACCGTACGGCACGAGGTCGCGCTTTCGCGTGGCGCAAAGATAACATGCGTCGTCGCGTTGATTGTCATCGTCTTCGCTATCGTGCTCGCGCCTTTCCTGCTCAGCATGTACGTGGCGGATGTGAACCGCCGCCCCAGTAGCGGCTGAGGTGTGTTTAGGTGCTTTGTGAGAGGGACCAGGCGGTCCCGGTGGAGTTGCAGGAGAGGATGGTGGGTGGGGAGGCGGGGTATTGGAGCGTGGAGAGGGTGGTGAGTGGACATTGTCCGTTTTTGAGCTGTCCGGAGATGGTGGCTGGGATTGTTAGGAGGGCGGCGGGGGAGGGTGGGGTTTGAGGTTGGTATTATGGAGGAGCAGGTGGTGGGGGGATGAGTGGGTCTTGCAATGGAAGAACATTCAGACCGGTGTTAAGTATGGCATGGTACGAGGCCAAAAACTACGGTTCGAAAAGGGGCCCTTAGGGCTAGAATAGAGCAATGCTGGTCGTAAATAAAGAAATTACTCTTACATGATCGACGCTGGTTGATGGGATATTCCAGTCACGAAAATCTGTTAATTCATGGCCGCGTCTTATACTCTCCATATGCCGCCCAGTGCTGGACGGTTGCCGACTTTTGTTGGATGACCCATACCGCAAGCATGGCGGGTCCATATAACTCCTAAGGCTTACGTCTAATATCATGTAGGCGTCTCTTACACTGCTGATCCGGACTTCGAGACAAGACTTCAACTGGCGGGAGATCCCTCGACATCCTTGAGGCCGACGTACCTGTAGCTGCTGAATTGGCCCGATAGAGAAGTTCAAAGAGCGTCCTTTTCTCGTTGAGTGGCCAAGGATGATCATCTGAACCTTCTAAGGCTCCTCGGTATTGCTTACCCAAAGTACCTTACTGTATGAGCTTGCATCATGTGAAAATTCCAACACCTCGCCACACTGCCAAGAACGCCGCCATGTATATCATTGATGTCTTGCCACATACATAACCATGAACTCAGATAGTCGACAATGTTGCGTATGCGATTGGTACTTTTCAAGACAATGATTCATCCCAACCCATGACGGAAGGTCTCCAAGCGCGTCCCGCGAGTCATTCGCATGCGACAACAACAACAAGCCTCCCAAGCCTCACCCAGCTTAGGACACGCCAGCGAACCTCCAAGCACTTTGCCTATGCTTACCTTAAACCGCTGACCAAGCCTCCGAATCGGTGCTGTGTCCTTGGCCAAATCCAGAATGCTTGTGTCGCGCAGCTCATGCTTATTTTGACTTCTATGCTTAATTGATATGGAGACTCAACTCTTGTGTGCGGTTCATCCGACGCATCCGGCGAACGCATCCCTTGGGCGTTGAGGCTCCTTCTCACGTTGGCGCAAAAGCGCCGCGGTGCTGCCAAAACTCCTGGGGCAGAGAACCTGAGCAGGGTTTTCGACGAGGGGATTGGCTTGATTCTGAGATACCTAAACTTGCACTTCCCCAGACCTGAACGAGCGGGCTGTATAACAGATTGCTTTGCAAAACGTTATGTATTGGAAAATCCCGGCAATGCTTCCGAACTTCACTGAGTTCAAAACTTGCACAATTCGGGTTGTATAGTGTAGCGGTTAGCACTTCGGATTCTGATTATATCGGCTGATCTTCGGAACTTCCGGCGACCCCGGTTCGATTCCGGGTACGACCTTTCTTCTTTTGTTCTTTCGAGGCGTTTTTTTGTTAGCATACATGTCCTACAAGCCTCAGGAAAGGCCGGCGCATGCTGGGGATCGATTTTTGGAATACATGTACGGGTGGTGGCGGTATGCGAGTGGATAGCGAACAACATCTCTCATGGAACGCTTCCCCTTTACGGATATCACAACCGGCCGTTGCGACCTTTTAATTATGAGAACCCGATACAAATGTATGCTATGCGGCTACCGGAAGACGTCTTCCTTGGCGATAGAGGGAAGACATACCATCGCGTCGTCTGCTCACCAGATGCCGCATCTTGGCAAGCCTACGTGTATAGTGTATGTATACATAGGACAAGCGGTGAGTAATACAGTGACCGAATAGGGCCGACGAAACAAGAAGGTACGACCAGTCGTAAAAGACCGGAAGGAATTAATCCAGCAAGATCGTCGACGTGATTGACAGTGATCGTCATTGACTACAGTACTGAGGAATGCCACGTTCAAAGACGACCTTGGCACTCAGTCCGCCGCGTTTACAAATAGCAACGTACTGTTCCGAGTACTCCGAGTTATACCTGGTAAGGAGTGGGGGATGTCGGCGGTGGAGAAGGAGATGGATATGTACTATAGGGTCATGCTGCAAGATCAGCCCTCCCACACCGCCGGAATCAGGCGTAAGTTATGTGAGGATTGCACGGACGCCGGTGTAGCAACTTGCAGGCAGGGTCATGTACTGCCGTTACCAGCTCCAGGGGGGTAATTGAATTATTCGGAGTCGGTTAATTGGGGGGGTATTAGGATTGACGCACTCATTTGGCCGGTAGCAGGTCACGAGATGTTGTGTTCCCTGAATAATGTCCCATCCCATCCTCCACGGCCAACCCGCAAAAAAAGAGGGTGGCTGTCACGTCCCCCTCATGGGGTGATGAGACGGTCGCGGAGTTTGGGACAGTTGTGGATTTCATGGAGGTGCCGAATGCCCGACCCAGCTTGCTCCACGCTCCACTCCTCCACGCACCCACGTACCCACTCCAGCCCACAAAATGCAACGCTGGCAAAAACCGAGGGTTGGAGTGGTGGAGTGGTGGAGTGGTGGAGATGAGAACTTTCCAATCTCTTGGAACAATCTCTTGGAAGTGTGATCTTCACAATCTGCCACAACACAAGAACCGACAAGCATTTTTGCAAGCATCTTTGCCACTGCTTGGTTTGCTGGGCACAGCAGAACCCTTCACCTCAACCACTACTCAATCTCTTTGCAAAGACTTACTAACCGTTCGGGCTCCTCCGAGGGGACGAGTCAGGTGTTGTCGGGTTCTCGGGGATGAACTTCGGGTTGAAGAAAATGCTTGATATGGCGTTGCGTCATGGAAGTAATAGCCCTGGGAAACTCCAGTCCTTCAACCACTTAACGCGGTCTCCTCGTCAGCGGCGCGTGCCAAGTTCGCGCTTCCTTGCGTTGACTCCGGGTGATAGTTCGCATGTCGGCAAGAAAAGCGTTGTGGCCCTTGTGGGATGGTGTTTCAGCACATGTTGTAGGGCTTGGCAGCAACGGCGGTGCCTCGGTGATGCAAGGCGATGATCTCATGCGCGTGTCTGGCAGTCGCCTAAAGTGCGGGTTGCCTGTTTGGGGCTTTTGCCAAGGCCAGGGTCTGATATCTCTGACTGTTCAGTCACCGAAGGTTGACTTGAGATCCACCCGCTAGCGCCGGCTACTGCGCGCCGTCGTTCAGCCTCCCGAACGGCAGGGGATGGCCCATGGATGGAAGCGTTGGTGCTTCAGCGTGCTTGTCGGCGCCAACAGCGAAAGCTTAACCCAATCTCCGCCACCCGCTGCCTCCAGCATTCTCGTGAGCGTGCAAAGGGTCCACAACTCTCTCCACCCACACTCCACGCATGACGTCGATTCATCTCGTACGCACCGTTGCCTTACCCGACTGCACGCTGCTGGCGAGGCCTAGCAGCCGACGGCGTGCGCAGTCTTTGCAAACGAACCACTCAACCGCACATCATACTCTTTCGGTCAGGATGCGACCGTGACTATAAAGGATGCATCCCCAGCCCTCTCCACTGTCCCTCGGTCCTTTCTCGTCACTCCATCTCTCCCCGCTTCAGCCCAAACCCTGAGACCCAGTTCTCAGAACGAACATATATAGTCGGCAGACGTAGCTGTGCTTCGTCTTGATCTCGTCTTCCTCGTCCGACACTCGACCACACCGACACAGAACTAACATCGCTGCGGGATCAGCGCGAATACCATCAAGATGACTAAGGGTGTGAGACTGAACGATGCCGGCATCCCCCACTACATGGGCTTGACCGGCAAGCCTCTCAGCATTGCTGTCTCCATTGTCGCCACCACCGGTTTCCTGCTTTTCGGTTATGACCGTAAGTCCACCAGCCAGCATATCATCAGTACCATCGGTCGGAAACGCTGACTTGTCGCAGAGGGCGTCATGTCCGGTATTATCTCCGCCGCCCCTTTCAATGCTGCCTTCCCTCAGACCCTTAACAACACGACTTGGCAAGGTTTCGTCACTGCCATCTACGAAGTTGGCTGCCTCATCGGCGCCATCTTTGTCTTGGTCTTTGGTGATGCCATGGGTCGTCGCCGTAGCATTATCTCTGGCGCTATCATCATGATTATCGGTGTGATCATCCAGGTCGCTTCTATTCCAGGTGCCGGTGCCACGGCGCAATTCATCGTCGGTCGTGTCGTTACTGGTGTCGGCAACGGCATGAACACCAGCTCCATTCCAACCTACCAGGCCGAGTGCTCCAAGTCCCACAACCGCGGTCTGCTGATCTGTATTGAGGGTGGCACAATCGCTATCGGAACCCTGATCGCTTACTGGATCGACTTCGGCTGCTCTTACGGTCCAGACGACCTTACTTGGCGCTTCCCGATCGCTTTCCAGATTGTCTTTGGTCTCGTTGTTTGCATCTTCATGGCCTGGCTTCCAGAGTCGCCCCGTTGGTTGTTGTCCAAGGACCGTCACGATGAGGCGACCACCGTCATCTCCGGTCTCCGTGGTCTGCACAAGGAGGACCCAGAGGTCCTGCTCCAGGTCAACATCATCATGGACTCTCTCCGCGCCTCCGGCCACATTGGCGGCAACACCCCATACAGCGCTCTTCTCACCGGCGGCAAGACTCAGCACCTCCGTCGCATGCTTCTCGGCGCTTCCTCTCAGATGTTCCAGCAGCTGTCTGGTTGCAACGCTGTCATCTACTACTTCCCAATTCTCTTCGAGACCTCTATCGGACAGTCCCACCAGATGTCTCTCCTTCTTGGTGGCATCAACATGATCGTCTACGCTATCTTCGCTACCACTTCCTGGTTCATCATTGAGCGCGTTGGCCGTAGAAAGCTTTTCCTCTGGGGTACTGTTGGCCAATGCTTGTCCATGGTCCTCGTCTTCGGAGCTTTGATTCCGAACACCACGAGCGCCGCTAAGGGCGCCGCTGTCGGACTCTTCACCTACATTGCCTTCTTCGGTGCTACCTGGCTCCCACTGCCATGGTTGTACCCAGCCGAGATCAACCCAATCAAGACCCGTGCGAAGGCCAACGCCGTTTCAACCTGCAGCAACTGGCTCTGGGTAAGTTCAGACAGTAAAGGAATCGTAATATCGCGCCAGAGGCTAACACCTTCGTAGAACTTCTTCATTGTCATGATCACTCCAGTCATGCTTTCCGGCATTGGCTGGGCTACCTACCTGGTCTTCGCCGTCCTCAACGCCTGCTTCTTCCCCATCATCTACTTCTTCTACCCCGAGACTGCCGGTCGCTCCCTCGAGGAGATTGATCTTATCTTCGCCAAGGGTAACCTTGAAAAGATGTCATACGTTCGCGCCGCCCAAGAGCTGCCACAGCTCAACGATGAGGAGATCGACGCCAAGGCGCGCGAGTACGGCTTCACCAGCGACGACGACGAGGCCGGCCAGATCAAGGAGGCTCGCTTCGGCGAGAAGGAGGACGAGTTGGTGCACAACGCCAATGCCCAGATGGCGTAAGGAGGATGCTTGGACAAGTGTGCTTTTTGTACTTTGTCGCTGCTGGAATCAGCGATAATGGGCTTTCCTTTGGTTTGAAACAATGTCGACGCAGTAAATCATCATGCTTGACAGGGCATGACACAGGCGTTTTCCCTCAGGAGGGCTCTCTCTCGCATCCATAGACGAGACGGTGGACCGTGTACGCACACCACCTGCGATAGATATCATACTTATTAGACGGATAAAATATAGATTTGTTGTTCTTCTCGCAAAGCCTTTGTGTGCTCAATACTTCTTTGCTGTGTCACTTCACTCGCGTTTGTTTCATCGCACTAGTAGTTAGTCGTATGACTGAGGGCTATCCTCTCACTCACGGCCCGCCATATTTCCATTCACTTGAACTGTTTGCGTGGCAATATGTGGTGGTATGATACGTTGAGCGTTTGCGCGTCCTCGGCTAACAAAGCATCCCATTCCTTCACACAGTGAGCGATATACAAGATCCACAAGGCCTTCAGTAGGTGTAGCCGACGAGTTTGTCTGGTACAGACGGGAGCAGACGTTGCTGGTGTTGCTGCCAAAGTCCCGCATCACGTGACACAAAAATGTGTGATCTGCCAATTAGGTTGTTCCGCGGCACCGGGCGTCGGGCCCGTTGAGCTACCACCCGCACTACGTCATACCAAGCAGACGCATCATGCAGTTTCCCTCTGTAGGACGATCTAGCCCTTGCGACAACTTGACCTCCCCTTGTCTCAATGTACACGCTACGTTGAGAGGCAGAGATACAGGACGATTACGAGCTCTCTCTACAGTCATCCGAAAGGTTACATGCTTTGCGCAGCTCCTCTTCACTTTGGTCTTCGAATCTATGTCCCTCGCGAAGTTCGAGGAAACAGTGCAGGAGCTTACCTGCTTAAACGGCAATGAGTAACTCCAGGTCCTTGAAGGATCAGGACCAGGATCCGTCAGACGCGGCCAAGGAGAGGGAATTCTACAAGCAGGTTTCGTCCAAATCATTCACAGACGGTTTGCGCTAACTGCTGCGATTAAAGATACTACGAGCCCTTCCATAACGTTTCGAAGTTTCACCCAAGAGAAGACGACGAAAAGTATGCATCATGGGACACGGCGCTATCAGCCTTCGCCCAGCTGGGAGCCTTGCGTCTCAACTGTCGCCGCGCCCTGATATCCTTCTTTGATCGCCAGAGTCAATTCGTCCTTGCTGAGGCTACCCCCTCCCTCTCCTTATACGATGATAAGCCTGGTCAACCCGACGACGAACTATGGCTCGGAGCGCAGATCGTAGAAAGACGCGGTACAGTGTGTGAATACACGATCGTGGAGAACTCAAAATACCAGCCTGGGGCCGATGAAGGAGAGGAAATCGGCGAATGGAATGTTTCTCTCAGCGTCATACCGGACCTGACGAAGCATGAGATATTCAAGGACCAGTCACATGTCAAAGGAGCACCATATCACAGATTTTATGCTGGCATACCGATACAAAGTCCCGGTGGCTACCCAATAGGCGCTTTTACTGTATACGATGATAAACCCCGAGATGGATTGAGTGAACAGGAAGAGCAGTTCATGAGACATATGGCAGCGGTGATCATGGAACACATGGACGGAGTCAGAGCAAAAGAGGAGCATAGACGAGCTGAGCAGATGGTACGCGGACTCGGAGCGTACGTGGAGGGAAAATCATCCATAATGGATTGGTGGATGACACCTTATGAGCATCGAACAGGCATGGAGCCAAAGACCCAGAACAAAACACTCGAAGAGCGTCACCCGCAGAGCATCGAGAGACAATCATTCACGCCCATGCCCGATGAGGCAGAACAGCAAAACCGCCCCGAATTGCTCGAACAGCCTGGCAAAAATCAGTCAGACGAGAGGCAACAGCAAAAGGAGACGATCCAAGCCTTCGAGAATAACGCTCATAAGGAGAACGAAGATTTAGCTTCGCACGCTCTCTCGGCCAACGTCAAAACCACTTTCTCAAGAGCGGCGGAAGTGATTCGGCAAGCTATCGAAGTACACGGTGTCGTGTGCTATGATGCCGCAGTCGGCAGCTTTGGAGGCCTCGTCGATGTAGACCAAACATACAGGGATGAAGCTTCCGTGACGGAGGGCTCCGCCACCGAAATATCGAGTCCTGAACACAGCCCGGACAGGCGTGGCAACGAACAGAGCGAGAACTCCGGCGGGCCTGCCGACAAGCATTGCGGTGTCCTAGGTTGGGCTATGGAAGACCAGAACTCTCTGAAAGGCGGCAGAGTGCCAGCACCGTATGATACAATGTCGGAGCGGTTCTTGCATTCTTTGCTGCAGCGCCATGCAAGGGGCAAGATCTTCAATTTTGACCCTGGCGAGCCGCGACTAGAATCGTCGCATCCCCGGGCGAACGAAGATCTTCCAGAGGACTTCTCTCAGCAGGTACATCCGCCTGAACCACCTGAGAAGGATCCTCGAAAGCGGAGAGCTAAGCGTGCGGAGAGGAGGAATGACCTGCGTAGACTGCAGGCTTTGTTCCCTAAAGCAAAGTCTTTAGCCTTCATTCCGATGTGGGACGCTCACAGGAAAAGATGGTTCGCCGGCGTTGTTGCGTGGTCGGAGCTGCCGTTCCGATTACTTCATATGGACAGTGAGCTCAGCTTCCTCGCGGCTTTCGGACACAGTATCATGGCGGAGGTGGCGAGGTTGGACACAGTGAGGGCAGACAAGGCCAAAGCTGATGTGCTAAGCAATATTAGCCATGAGTTGAGGAGTCCTCTACATGGTATTCTTGGTGGTATTGAGTGCCTGCAAGATACAAGCGTGGATGCCTTTCAGGAGAATCTGGTTCGCACGATCGAGACTTGTGGCAAGACTTTGCTGGACACGATTAATCATCTACTCGACTTTGCAAAGATCAACCACTTCGGCAAGAATTCGAAAGCGACGTCCGCCCAGCGAAGCTCATCACGGCCAGGTTCGGATAAACGGGCTCCATCTAGTCAATTGCTGGCTCTCGAATCCGACGTCGACCTTGCTGCTATTACTGAGCAGGCCGTCGAGACCGTCTTTGCTGGGTTTGATCACTGGACGCAATCTAACCACGTCGACCGAAAACCCTTGAAGCACATTGAAATCTATCTTGACGTGGCGAAAGATGTCGGAGTCGACTGGAATTTTAGGGTTGAGGCTGGTGCTTGGTGAGTGCGGAATGACGTGCAGCTGCAACTGTTAACAGTAAGACATCTACTAACGATACCAGGCGTCGCATAGTGATGAACCTCTGTGGCAATTCTCTGAAATACACCCAAGAGGGCTTTGTCTGTGTCAAGCTCGATGCCCGCCCAATTGACCCTGCATCACGAAACGGAAAGCAGTCTCACATCCAGCTCACAGTCACAGACTCCGGCAAGGGCATGTCGCAGGATTACCTGAACACTCGACTGTTCCAGCCTTTTGCTCAGGAAGATCCACTTCAACCAGGAACAGGGCTCGGACTTTCGATAGTGAGACAGATTATCGAAAGTATGGGCGGTAAGATCTTCGTTGACTCAGCGCCAGGCCGTGGAACTGAAATACGCGTACAACTCCCGATGGACCATGCAGCACCACCTGAACGCCCTCAGACACCGTCACTTCTTGCTCTCACCGCCCAGCACTGCGCTACTATGAAGGTTGGATTCATTAGAAGTGATGAAGACATGGACATTGATCTTGACGCGTCAGACACCGAAAGCGGGAGTCGGTCGAAGGGGGAGTCTCAACAGCTGTTCATCGCGACCTTTCAGAAGCTATTCCGCGACTGGTACGGCATTGACATGGACGTCAAGACTACTTCCGAGGACAGTCAGTCCGATTTCTTTATCATGAAGGCGGAGACGCTACTGCGATCCCAGAAAACCTTGGAGCATAGAGATAGCGACAACGCGGACACCGCGCAGGGCAACTTCCGCAAGGCCCCGCTCATTGTACTGTGCGATAACAACGCGCAAGCCCGGCGCTTGATCAAGTCGAATGCTACCATACAACTGGGCAATATTGTTGATTACGTACCTCAGCCATATGGCCCACAGAAGATGGCGAGGGCCATAGCGGCATGTCTGGAGCGTCTCACTGGTCGTAAACTGCTAGGAAATGTAACTGCTCCATCGTCTCCGGAGGATGTTGAGATGGCATCAGCGGTTGGGGACTCGAACAGGGAAGCAACTTCCACACCATCAGAAGGCGGCGTTGGGAAGAACTTGGAAGAGTTGGACATAACCATGGGCTCTCCACCAGCGGATGAAGAAGTCAACGTGGTAGACACCACGACGCGGACAAATCCATTGCCGGACCAATCAAAGATCGATCGAGCTCCTTCAATCGAGAGGGCAACGACACCCACCCAGACCAAACCGGAGGTAGAAGCCCCCAGAAAGAAGTTGCCCACGCCGCCCCTCAAGCGCAGTCTAAGTCGCACCCTCAATGTCCTCCTGGTGGACGACAACAAAATCAACCTTAATCTCCTCGCCACCTACATGAAGAAAAACAAACACAGCTTCGCGACCGCCATGCATGGCGAAGAAGCCGTCGAAGTATACAAGTCCGGTACCAGCGGCGACCCCTCCACACCCAGCTCTGGGTCTCCACCATCCCAGCCTTCAGTACGACCGGGTCTAGACCGCTACGACTACGTCTTCATGGATATCAGCATGCCCAAAATGGACGGGCTAGAAGCAACGCGGTATATTCGCCAGCACGAAAGGGCGAACGGGATCAAACCCACGACGGTGATTGCACTGACTGGCTTGGCGAGCGCGAGTGTGCAACAGGAGGCGTATTCGAGCGGCATCGATTTGTTTTTGACTAAGCCGATTAAGATGAAGGAGTTGACGAGGATTCTGGAGGGGAATATGAGTGACGGAGGTGCGGGTGGTGGAGGTGGTGGGTCGTGAGACTTGGACCGTGGACTGAAGACGGGAATATCTACTAGGGAACGAGGTGTACCGGCATGACTCTGGTGGTTCTTGGAGTGTGATACGGGCTGGCCCTTATTTGATGCATAGCATTGGCGTCTTGGGCATGGCAACAAGGGGTTGAGCATTGCAGGGGTTGCATTGCGGTTGGCGGATTGTTTGTGAAGGGGCCGGTCCATTCGAGCAATTATCATGATTGGATGAATGGCGGTTTATTCTGGCTGGACCTGGCGTACCTAGACTTAAGGTATTTTAGTATCCAAGCATCGTACCTGCAGATGTTGCAAGCGTACCTGTAGTTCGTCCCTGAGCCCTCCCACTGGTGAATCGGCTTCCAGTTGGCTTGGCCCTGAGTGCGAGCGCGAGTGCGGGGTTGCGCTCTAGCCTGAGCGAAATACTTTTGCCCCACACTTCCCGACATCGAAACGTCGTTCGATAGAACTGGACTGTCCCGTGTAAATATACCTGTACATATACATTACAACACACAAACATATCAGTGTAGCAACCATGTCTGCCGCTCCAAAGAGAAACCCACCGTTCAGGGCTGAGCACGTCGGCTCGCTCCTCCGTCCAGATGCCCTGGTCCAGAAGCGCTACGATGTCGCTGCGGGCAAGGCCACCCAGGCCGATCTCGAACCTCTCGAGGATAAGGCTATTGCGGATGTTGTCAAGCTGCAGAAGGAGTGCGGTTTCCACGCCGTCAGCAGCGGTGAATACGCCCGGTAAGGAATCCCCAATCGCCATCACGGTGGTAGGAAAGAAGCGCTTCCTAACGGAGGCGATTGTAGTCACATGTTCTGGGGCACCTTCTTCGAGGAGCTCAACGGTATGAAGGAGCTCCAGCTCGGCGTGCTGAAGGGCTACGACGCCTCCATGTTCCGCGACTATGCGCCCGACGTCAAGTCCTTCATGGAGGCCAAGGAGGTCCCCAACTCCGTCACCGTCTGCGTCGGCAAGATCTCCCACCCTGGTCACTCGTCCTACCAGCGTGAGGTCGAGGTCATGAAGGCCCAGGTCCCGGAGAGCGAGTGGGGCAACATCAAGATCACGATGATCAGCCCGTCTTGGTACCACTTCAGGTACAGGAATGGAAGGGCTTACCCGAAGGAGGTCTACGCCAACGACGACGAGTACTTCAAGGATGTCGCGGCTGCGTACCAGCAGGAATTGAAGATCCTTCATGCCAACGGCATCAGGAACATTCAGGTTGATGACCCGAACCTGGCCTGTGAGTCTCATCTACGTCCCCATAGCCCGAGGGTCATGTCGTGTCTTCGCCTCGAGTAATCTAACTGTGGAACAGACTTCTGCTCCAAGGACATGCTCAAGGGCTGGGAGCAGGACAAGGGCAACGACAAGACCGCGGACGAGATGTTCGCCGCCTACATCAAGTTCTACAACGCCTGCTTCGAGCGCCCAGCCGACATGCACCTCGGCATCCATCTGTGCCGTGGCAACTACATGGGCTCTCGTCACTTCTCCGAGGGCGCCTACGACAACATCGCCAAGAAGTTGTTCCAGGTAACGCCACCGCCATCCCTTCATTTCCAACGTATCAAGTTTCCCTTAACAACGTTGATAACTGACCTCGTAAAGGACCTCAACGTCGACACCTACTACCTCGAATACGACACCGCGCGCGCCGGCGGCTTCGAGCCGCTCAAGCACCTGCCCACCTCCAAGAACGTCGTCCTCGGCGTCGTCACCTCCAAGTTCCCCGAGCTCGAGAACAAGGACGAGATGATTGCGCGCGTCAACCAGGCCGCTGACTTCATCGCCGAGGGCACGGGCCAGAGCAAGGAGCAGGCCCTGAACCAGATCTGTGTTAGCCCGCAGTGCGGCTTTGCTTCGCACGCGGAGGGTAACTCGTTGGGTCATGAGGATATGAAGAACAAGTTGAAGCTTGTGAGGGGGATTGCTGATGCGCTCTTCCCCGGTCAGCCATAGATCGCTTGCTTCTAGCTTGGAAATGATGTGGGAAAAGGCTGGGGTTGATGATTTGGATCTAGTGCTTGAATAATCGGGGACGGGAAGGGGAATACAAAAGTACTTGGTCATTTCAACATTGGATCATTGCAGATTTGGAGATGCTATTCCACATAGCTGATCTCTTTTCTTGGGCTGCTGGTGAGGGCTGTATATACGTCTATCATAGTCACGCCAGATGCATACGGCACTAGATGTCGTCTATCATAAACGATGCGACTCTGTCCTCGATATAAGCCCCTTGATGAGAGTTTTAAGCTGGTCTGACTATATCGGCGTTTCTGGGTGTTGCGGACGCTGGCATGACAGCAAGAGGACGCGAACCTTACGATCGAATAACAAGTGGGTATCCTACAATAAACCCGCTCCAAAACTCCAACATCTACAAATGGCATAACAAGTCCCCAGGGTATCCCGTTTAAATCACAATCAAAACTCCAACTCCTCGACCTCCATCCCACACTCCACACACGTCTTGACCGGGACCCCCGTTTCCGGATTCTCAACCGCCCGTCCCCACTCATGTTCATGCCTTGCCCCCGCCAACGAATCGCCAAACGAGGCCCCTCCCGTCCCGTCCTTGCGCCGCTTATACGCGTCCACCCTCGTCCGCTTCTTCAACTCATTCAGCTTACTCTTAAACCTGGCCTCCTTCCTCCTCTTCATCTCTCCCTGCCTCTTCGCAAACTCCTCATCCAGCTTCTCCGGCCCGCCCCACTTTTTGTCCGAGAAGGCGTAGTCTTCAACCTGGTAGCGCAGGAACAGCCACATGTTATTCCAGGTGCTCTTGTGCGGGTTCGGCTTCTCGAGGTGCGGCAGAAGCTGCGGGTCACGTAGTTCGGGGTCCGTGAGGAGATAGTCCTCTTTCGCCTCCGTCTTGGTCAGCAGACTGTACTTCTCCGGCATTTTATCCCTGCAGCTGCCGCACACGCTGCACCCGAACGTCTCGTCCCACTTCCAGTCGATCTCGGGGCTACCGCACTCTCTGCACGTTTTCCTCTCCTCTTTCGCGCGCAGCACGCTCAGTCCGGGCTCGAAGGGTCCGGCCTTTTGCTCCCGCAGCCGCTTCAAAAGCTGCGTACGCTCCCACTCCTTGAGCGTGACGCCCGCCGGCTTGTCCTCTTGGTTCGGCGTGTGCAGCGCTTTGTTGAAGGGGTCGTCATCCGCGGTCAGGAACCCGCCTTTCGTGTCCGTCATCTTGCTGAAGTCGTACTCGACGTACTTCTGGAACTTCTTGGCCGCTTGGATGCCCGTGTCGCGCGGGCGCGTGAGGCCGTCTGCGCCGGGCGCTGAGGTGCTGGAGGGCTGGCGCGCATCGCGTTGGTTTGGCTGGACGGAGGAGGTGGATATGGAGCTGTGAGGACGCTTTTCGCCGGCGAGGAAGCCGGATGGGGTGCGGTTTGGTGGTGGTTGCGTGGCGGAGGCGAGTTGGTGCGCTCGGAGGGCTTTTGCTTTTAGGCGGGCTTCTTCCTGGGTCGATGTGTTAGTAGCCGACTCTTCCTGTGACTTCTCGGAATCGTGTCTTACCATCCGCCGCACTTGCTCGGGCGTCATGGGCGACTGCGGCATGTTGCCTGAATGCGCTGCCCTCGGTGGCGTTGACGGCCTTTGTGAGTCCGCCATGATGTGGGAGGTGTGCACGACAGCTCGCTCGGGAAACGAGGATATGGAGGAGTCGACCGAATCGGCCTGAGCTTTCACCAGCGGTAATGTAGGCTGGTATGCGAGGAGCAAGAATGAGAGTGTTGCAGACGATCCAAAACGGACCCTTGACTCAGACATGCACGCATGACGTCGCGGGGTTTCCGGCTACCTAGGTAGATCCCGCGCCATTGGGAAATCCACACTCTTTCATGTGAAAGCACGCGACTCGGGCCACGCCGGTAGACGATGCGCGTACTAGGTAAAGTAGCTAGTATAAAAAAAGCGACAGGCAGATAAATCATAAGAAGAGACGAAATGCAGGAAGCCCGGAAGAAAAGGTTAATTTTGCGAGAACGCGCTTTTGAGTAATCTATCTACGCTTCCGCCATCTATACAAATTAGGATGGCCTGGCAGTCATACAATGCAAGAAGACTACCATACCCCCACCCTCCCTAATCTTCTTCCCGCGGAATGTGAATTGCTCTGCTCTACTCCTCCTTGACACCACCACGACCAGCCCTCTCAGCAGCCTCGATGCTCTTCTTGTCAGTCTTGACCTCCTGACCACCAGCGCCCATACCCATGAAGCCACCAGCCGCCTTCCATGGGCGCTTGAGCTCGCCAACGGCCGGGGTGCCGAACAGGTGCACCTTGACCAGGTTGCCCTCGAAAGCGCCCTTGAGTGGGATGATGGACTGGATCAGGAGCGGGTTGGTGTACTTGAAGTAGAGGTGCATGACGGCCATCATGCCGACGCCCATGAGTTGGGACTTGTAGAGGGCCTTGAGCTGCTGGAGGTCGTAGGCGTGGACGGTGGTGGTGACGGCCTTTGGCTCCTCGGTCGAGCCCATCTGGGGTGGCTCGACGTACTTCAGGACGGTCATGTCTGGGATTTTGTCAGCATCGCGCACTGTTGATGTACATATGTGGGAAGTATAGGCGCCGCTGGATTGTACGTACCTCTCTTCTTGTTGATCTGCATCTGGACGTAGAAGTAGACGCCGGCAATGATGAGGTTGGAAACGATGTAGAGGGCGCGGACACCGTTCAAAACGTTCGGGTCCTCGAAAGGAACCTTCTTCGAGGCCTGCATCATGAAGCTAGTACAGAGTCAGATATGCCATTGGGCGGGTGGTGGACAAGGTGTCGCATACAGGATGATGACCAAGTTGGTCCTGTGAGCATGTTAGCAAGCATTCCAGTTAACGCAGTTTTGCTCCACTGCACGTACACTTGCGGAGAGATAGCCATGGCGTCGGTCGGTATCTGTGAATGTATGCGCAGGTGTTTTCGTCAGGGCACGCGATGCGATATACTCAAGGCAGAGGTGGAAGGCTGGAGGACTTGGGAGATGGAATGGTGGGGACAAATGTTGCAGGGACGTGGCTTCATCCTCGGCTTGTGCCGCTGTGTGGGTCGTCCACGAGCTTCCAGAAGCTCGCCATCAAAGCAGGCATGTATCTCGCCTAAACCGAGTCCACTCCAACCACAACGAAGACTAAATTGCTGCCTAGAGATATGGCAGAGTAGGCTGTGATCTTATTGAACTAGACAGCCCTGTTGTTACTGCTTCAGCCCTAAAAGCTATCGAAACGGGCCATCTGCGGCAGCTGCTACCCGGTTCTCACTGCCGAACTGAAGCGCCATGGCGAGACCCACGACTCGGGCATCCCGTATTCATCATCGGCCGTATACCTGATCTCAGATGATTGAAGACACTGCAACTGACATTGAAGCAAGAGGTATGAGTATATCCATACCGAGATGCGCAGGAAACAGTATTTGCCACAATGACGCTTTATGGCCCATCAGTATGAGGATACCCTGGGGTTCTTATACAGCACAGGCGCAGGAGTATGGTCGATCTACCACGTGAAACGGAGTGGGTCCCTTCGCGATATCACACCTTGAGATAGGGACTGTGCCACTCTTGCTCGGGGAGATTTCTGCCATCTCCTAGATCTGCCATTCGGTACTGATATTCGGGATTCTCTCAGCTGATATAGATGTGCGCGCCCCTGCACTACAGGTAAGGCTCTTGTTCCTTCGTTTCCATTCCCTCTTTAGGCCAATCCGGCCTTCTTCTTCTCCTTTCATGCCGTTCTGCGTCCTACACACACAAGATGGACAGTTCTCGTAATTCTAGCAATGCATCCTTCATGGACGAAGAGAAGACTCCACAGGGCTCACGACCCTTGTCGCCGGAGCCGACCATAGACGAAGAGAAGATATATCAGCCGACGAGGTTACCAACGGAGCAAGGACTCGACAATGAAGCAGACTACGCCCTTGCGCCCACTCTGTCATCCAAGAGCGTACATTTCCCGGATGTACCCAATGGAGGCGCGCTCGCCTGGATACAAGTCCTTTCTGGATTCCTACTCTTCTTCAACTCCTTCGGCATGGTCAACGCTTTTGGCGTCTTTCAGGATTACTACAGCGCCGAACTGCTCCCAACGACTTCGGACTCCGACATTTCCTGGATCGGCTCCTTACAGGCCTTCCTCGTTTGCTGCGCCACCATTGTTGCAGGACCGATTTTTGACAGAGGTCACCCTCGTGCCCTCGCCATGGCTGGTTCTTTTCTGGTCGTCTTTGGCATGATGATGACTAGTCTCTGCACCACGTACTGGCAGCTCATGCTCGCCCAAGCCCTCTGCGTCGGCTTCGGCGGCGGCTGCTGCTTCCTCACCGCCGTCGCCATCGTCCCCTCCTACTTCACCACTAAACGCGCCCTCGCCATCGGTATCGCAGCCTCAGGAAGCAGTCTCGGCGGCGTCATCCTCCCCATCGTCTTCCACCGCATCCAGCCCCACGTCGGCTTCCCCTGGGCCACACGCGTGCTCGGATTCATCTCCCTAGCCACGCTCATCCTTCCCTGCGTCTGCATCAAAGCCCGCGCCGTCCCCTCCAAGAAAAAGAACCTCCTCGACATCGCCGCCTTCCGCGAACTGCCATTCGCCATCTTCTGCGTCGCCTCCTTCCTCGGCTTCATCGGCCTCTACATCCCCTTCTTCTACATCTCGCAGTTCTCCGCCACGGTGGCCGATCTGGGCGCAACAGTCAGCTTCTACATGCTCCCCGTCCTCTCCGCCGGCTCCATCGCCGGCCGCATCGTCCCCGGCCAACTCGCCGACAAAATCGGCCCCCTCAACGTCCTCGGCTTGTGCACGATGTGCGCTGGCATCCTGGGGTTCTGCTGGATGGCGCTAAGCCACAGCCTCGCGGGCATCGTCATCTGGTCGCTGCTCTACGGCGCCTCCTCCGGTGCGTTCGTTTCGCTGCAGGCGAGTGTGGTCGTCTCCATTACGCAGGATATGAGCACAGTGGGCGGCAGACTGGGAATCAACACGTTTTGCTCGGCGTTGGGATTGCTGATTGGGACGCCGATCGGAGGCGTGCTTCTTGGTGATGGCAGTTGGATTGGTATTCAAGCTTTCACTGGTGCTACGATGTTGGTCGCCAGCGTGTTGGTTATGGTTACTAGGGTTGCTAAAGTGGGTACGGCCTTGAAGGTGAAGGCGTAATCAGAAATATCGTTCTTGGTTACTACATATATGGTATATAGCGAGGCGCTTGGGTGATGTTCTCATAAAGGCTTCAGCGATGGCGTTGGAAGGGTTCAAGGGACAGGATAGATCAAGAGACCGGATAGATTAATAGACTAGACTTATAGAACTAGATACCATTTGAAGCGTTTGAATGCATTGAACCCAAGTCAAAGAGTTTGAGCTAGACTTCTTCGGTTATGAAATTATCATCAAACATCTATGGACATGTAAGTATCAGGCAAACTGTAGGGACATCGAAAAGCGGAGAGGAGATCTCAGGTCGCGCCCGCAGCAAAATCCCGCCCGCCTTCGTCATTGCGATTTTCCGACGACTCCAAAAAATACACCCATTTCCATTTCAACAAACATACGACTGACATACGTACCCCAACCCGAACATTACCCCCAAACTCACAATGAGGACGTCCCCGAACATCATAATCACGGGCACGCCCGGCGTGGGCAAAACAACGCACTGCGAACAACTAGCGCAAAGCAGCGGGCTCAAGCACCTCGACATCAACAAAATCGTCAAAGAGCGCAACTGCTCCGACGGCTACGACGAGGAGCTTAAAAGCGTCATCGTGGACGAGGACAAGGTACACAACAACCTACAACCTACATCTACCCACCCATCCACCCCTCTCCTCTCGTCTAGTTTTCTGGTTCCGGCAAGCAACAAAGGCTAACCTGCAATTTGGGTGAACAACAGCTCCTCGACGCCATCGAAGAAGACCTAGAGAAAGGCGGCCAGATCATCGACTGGCACGCCTGCGACCTCTTCCCGGCCTCGCTGATCGACCTCGTCTGCGTGATCCGCTGCGACAGCACGACGCTGTACGATCGCCTCAAGGCGCGCGGCTACGGCGACAAGAAACTCGAGGAGAACATGGATGCGGAGATCATGGAGGTGCTGTTGCAGGAGGCGCGCGATGCGTATGAGGAGGAGATTGTGGTGGAGCTGCACAGTGAGGAGGCGGAGATGATTGAGAGTAATGTCGAGAGGATTGCGGCGTGGGTGGGGAATTGGAGGAGGGATAATGCGGCAAATGGAGAGGGGGAGGATGGGGATGGGGCTTGAGGTGGGTTTCTAGCTGGATTCGGAAAACTTCGCCGCTTGGGGCTGGGATGTGGCGTGGTCTATGAATGGATGGTGTCTATGGTGATTCTCTAGAGCGGGAGAAGGAAGGGTTTGGCGCGGAGGGGGTTTAAACCTCCTTCGCCAGCCAATCGGTCAGTTTGGCAAGCGCTCTGCCACGGTGCGAGATCTTGTTCTTCTCCACCTTGGGCATCTCAGCGTAAGTCTGTCCCTCATACTCGAAGCATGCATCCCAGCCTACACACCAGTCAGCCCACCGCATCAAGAAAATCATGCACAACATACTAACCGAAATCAGTAGGACCGCGCGCTTCCACAATCTTGCCCTGTTGCACCAGCCAGTCAGCCTCATCTCATTCTTATTAGAAGCGACGCCACCTCAGTTCTCGAGCGACGGTGACTGGAACGGGACTTACGTCAGTCCTGCCCTGGAAGATAATCGGGTCGTGGCCTGGACCCTCGGAGTACGCGAACGTGCACACTGCCTGCGCGCTCTTGTCCTCAAAGCCGGCCAGCAGCTTGTGGAACTGTTTCACGCCGAGCGCCTTCAGGAACCATTTTCTGGCAGCGGGTCAGCCATTGTCAGCTAGGGCATCTGAGGCCAGCTATGGGATGGGCGGGACTGTCTGTGCGGTTCTATAGAGACTTACACGTAAGGACCGGGAAGTTCGTCAAAGGCGTTGAAGCACAGGCAGGTATCCTCCACCAGCACTGGGCCGCCAACCTGTGGTTTATCGTTAGCCGAGGGAATGGGATAGGCCGCCGCGTTGTTTGGCTGGGAAGGGTAGAGCAGTGGTTTACCAGGTCGGCGGCGCGTTTGCACTTGTCTGTAGAGATCTCTTCGATAGTGCCTTGAATCTCAAGTAGATCTAATGCTTGGCTCCGAAGATCGACACCTGTGTCTGCGAGGATTGCTTGGACCTCGGCAAGCTTGTTCTTGTTGCCAGTAATGAAGTTGAGCTCCTTTGGTGCCATGTTTGGATTCGGGTGTATTTGTTTTGTGGCGGATGTGCCGGCTTTGGGATGGTCGTGGTGGTGGCTTTGCGGTATGCCCCAGAGATTGTAGAGGGCCGGTTGTCACTACCGTTTCCTTTGTCAAGGCCTGCCTTTTGTCCGGAGCAGAGAGTCGCTGAATTGAAGGCGATCGGAATAGGGTCTGCTCTATGATGTTGTACTTGCAATGATTGCGCTTGAGTCAGAGGTCTTCCGTATATACGGTGGATTTTTTGGGCGGCGGACAATTGCCAAGACTGCGGATGTGGTCACCGCCGCATGCCATTCTTTAAGTTCGACCACAGCTAACTCCCGATCAACGGCGCATCGAGTGAATACCTACCTTCCTACGGCTTGCAACTTCGGAGGTGGCGTGCCGACCTATGCTCTATTATTCTCTTTCATAGCTCGTTTGGGTTGTACAGAATCCGATCCTTCGAGGTCTCACGTGGAGCTCATTTAAGGGCCCTCTCACTTGTGGCTTGCATATAGCCTGTATAACCCCCGACTACAGCTACGGCAGCTGGGTCTTTTCGTCTTACATCGAGAGCTGCTTTCCATGTTCCGCCCTCAATTTGATCATACATCAAGCTATCCAGACGGCCCTTGCGCCTGAGTAGTCATACCGATCCGTCGCATTCGGAGTATAGAAGAAGCACCTTCTGCGCGGTAACTCCGCTCCGCCGCCTCCTGACGGACCTCGACTTCTTCTTGATCCAGCATGGAGACCAACAGCACTTTGAGGTCGCCCTACGCCGCTATTAGCAACCTCTCACAGTCCTCATGGCCAGTATGGATCCCCGGCTGGCCCGCAGTCATCCTCACCATCGTCGCAGTATCGTTATCTACGCGCCTACTCAGCGGACTATTCGGGCATTCCAAGCCAGCCGCTGATGGCTCTAAAACGGTCCCTCTAATTCCCTACTGGTTCCCAATCATCGGCCATCTGCCGAACATGGGCTTCGACGCGGACGGGTTCCTGGAAAAGTTCAGGGCGCGACACCGAGGCGGCGTCTTCCAACTCAACCTGGGCGGGACGACGCATAACATGATCTTTGGTCCTTCGCTCGCGGGATCGTTGATGAATCAGAAGTCTTCGATCGCGGATAGCGAACACCTCCAGAAGCACTTCACTGTTGTAATCTTTGGCTTTCCGGCTAAAGAGATGCCTGCATATAACGCCGCCAATGATGAGCTTCAGTCTTTTTACAAGTATTTGACTTCGGAACCTTCACTGGGACGGATGGTCTCAATGACTGTGAACGGGCTCAAGCGGAATGTCGGTAGCCTCGTCGGCTTTGTTTCTAGCCCGGTAGACCAGACGCTCTGGGAGCGGAATAGCAACGTTAAAGTCATTGACACGCCTGGTGGACAAGTAGTCGAGGCGAGTCTCAAGTAAGTAAGGAATCTTTCTCTCCCTTCCAGTTCCTCGCTCACCGTCCCTCCAGCCCTCTCGTTCGCAACTTCATCGCGGCCACAGCGAACCCCAGTCTCACAGGCACAGACTTCGTAAACAACTTCCCCGAATTCTGGGACGACCTCTGGACCTTCGACAAAGCCTTCATGCTCTTCGTCACCGGAATGCCGCGCTGGGTTCCCATCCCCAAGCTCACGCGCGCGCACATCGCTCGCCGCCGCCTGATCAACTACATGGCCTCCATGCACGTAGCGGCAGAGAAGAAGCACAACGGCGAAGACCCGGGCTCTGAATGGAGCGACCTCGACAACATGAGCGACCTGTTCAAAGCCCGAGCGGAGGCTTACCGGAAGTACGGCTACAGTATTGAGGCTAGGGCGGCGTCGG
The DNA here is from genome assembly GCA_024184665.2 of Zalaria obscura. Taxonomy (NCBI): domain Eukaryota; kingdom Fungi; phylum Ascomycota; class Dothideomycetes; order Dothideales; family Zalariaceae; genus Zalaria; species Zalaria obscura. The sequence goes on along the minus strand of JAMKPW020000025.1, from coordinate 145,697 downwards.
ACGTCGCGATCGTGTGGGCGATGAACGCAAATGCCAATCCTGCCGTCTTCTGGATGCTGAACCACATCTACGCGGACAAGGAGCTGCTGGAGGCGTTGCGAACGGAGATTGCGCCCTACGTCAAGGTCGTGCAGCCGAAGCAGGAATTCCCCGTGCCGGAACACCCACGGCTGGAGTCCATAGACGAGGAGGGCCTGGCGACGAAGTGTCCGTTGCTCAAGAGCTGTTACGTCGAGACGCTGAGGGTCGACACTGCACCCTGGAGCTTCAAGACCATGAGGCAGGATCTCGTGCTTTCGGGCAGAGACAAGGGGGCGGAGAAGTACTTGTTGAAGAAGGGCTCCTTTGCGCATATCCCGCACGCCCTTCACCAGACCGATCCGCTGTATTTCGACTCGCCGGAGGTCTGGCGGCCGGACAGGCACATCAAGTACGAAGCCGACGAGAAGAGCGGAGACAAGAAGGCCACTGTGGATCTCGGCACACTCAGGCCATACGGTACGTTGCTGTCACCGTGTTATTGCCACTCTATGCTAACTCACCCCTCTGCAGGCGGTGGCGCAACTATGTGCAAAGGTAGACAGTTCGCCGTCAAGGAGATCTTGATCTTCTCCGCCGCTATCATCTCGCTCTGGGATATGAACATGGCGGGCGGTGGGCCTTGGAAGATGCCCAGACATGTCAAGGCTTCGGGTACTTATAGCACTGCTGATGATACGAGGGTCTGGATCAAGCGGAGGGTGCTTCCGCAGACGAAGGTTTCTTGAAACTGCTAAGTAGGCGCTGTTTGGAACGGAAAGGGTGCTGGTCATCACTTCGGAATCATGCGACCGGGTAGTTCAGATGACGGGAATGCACACGCTCTGTGAAACCACGTTCGCTTGGAGAAAATATATATAGCTTGTACCGTACATGTACAGTGTTTATCTTCGGTAGCCGAGCGTTCGTCTCTGGGAAGCGAGGTTCTTCCTTGGCACAACGACTCCTCTCCGCCAACGGGTATACCTTCACTCCAGCTACAGGCATGGATGTATATTGTCTATGACTGAGTCATTATGCTTCGCTCATTCTTATACGTGCCGGATACGCCTTTGTCAATAATCCAAAAAAGACAATTACCTAGGTAGGTATTGCAATTGTAGCATTACGTCTAAAGCGGGTCCATGCGCGTGAACTACTTAGGCACCCAATGCATCGACTGAGATGCTCTTCAAACAACCTTCATACGACACCTGAAACAAGATAAAGATACGCATAGCCCCAGTATCTACCACAAAGGCTTGCCTCTTTTCACGACATGGCTTCGCTTCCAACACGCTCAACCTCTGGCTCCAGCTCCAACTACTCCCGCGACTCAACCATCGCCGCCATAACATCCTTCTACCGCACATTCGTCAAACAGCCCTTCGTCGAGCCCTCCGCACTCCGACTCTCGCCCTCCACCGGCTGGCCCGGCATCAACACCAACGAGTTACAAAAGCGCGGCAAGAGCGACGAAGTGATCGAGCTGTTGCGACATTTGCCCTACCTTGACGGCGACGAGCCGTGGATGATCAGCGATGAAACCGTCTGCATCCCGTACCATCGCGGCGTCTGTTACAAGGACGACATCGACGCGATTAGGAATCTGCCGGGGCATGTGGTGCCAGTTGCGGAGGTGGAGGGGAGAGATGGGAGTCACTTGTTGCTGGATACTAAGGCTGGTATGGTTCACATCTTACCTTACCTTACCTGGACTGGAGTTAAGATAGGGAGAGAATGTGATTGACCAAGTTTCCTAGGCACGATAACCCACTACCAGCCCCTCGAAGGCAACCTAACGGACTACGACCGCTACGACGCCCTGCCAGAGGCGGACAAATGGACAGCGTTCCCCACAGCACCGGTCCACGACTTCTTCGACCGCTGGTCCAGGCTGTACGAGAAGTTGGTGTGGAAGGTAGCGCCGCATCCGATGCGGTCGGAGTACCATGGCATGTTTTTCAGCAGGGCAGAGCGTGTGAAGGAGGAAGATGAGCTACTGGGCTCGGACGACGAGGGCGGCAGTGGGATGGAGGATCCGGAGACGAAGGTGAGCAAGCGAGGATGTTTTCTTTTCCCGAATCTGTGGTTTGAGGTGGACAGCGATGAAGAATTGTTACTGATCGATGCGGTGCAAATAGGAAGTGTACGCGATATACAAACGTCACGGTTGGCCGGCGGACTTCAGAAGGGAGCAGTGCAAACGCGAATTGCTGGCGTTTCTGAGGGCTTCAGCTGGCGTTTAGTATGGGACTGGGTTCAGACGGAACCACGAGAGTCGAAGCGATTCGCTGGCACGTCACCAAATCCTCGAATTCATTGGCATCAGAAGGATCCTCAGTGACTTACAGATACGCTGATGGTGTTGGACTAGCCCGCCTAAATTCAGGGTAAGTTTCATGTACCTTATGGAAGTACTGAGGTTGATCTGGTGGCGAAAAGGAGTCTGGGCATCACATTTCTCTCCCTTGTGGATGCTCTAGCGAGAGATGACAACAGCACTGATAACTCTAATAACGGTAACGATCCGGACAACGGGCAGGATGTCACAACCACCCTGGATGGAAATGCGACTGCAACAACATCCGCCAACCCGTACGATACAACAGACTGGTCAGAAAATGTGGCCACGGAAGAAAACTATGTTAACTACACCATGTGTTTTCTAGAGGCCCAGAACTGGGTAGGAAGCGATGATATTCAGGCAGACTGCACGGCAGACCCAACGAAGCATCTTTGCAGTGATCCTGATGCCGGGACACGTATAGAGCGTCATCCATAGATTGTCAATGGGCTTTGTGCTAAGTCTTGATACCGCAGGCGAACCTTTACAATGACACCGTAATTCGTAAATCCGAAATCAAGCCCCGAAAGACTGCTGACCAAACTTCACCTTTACAATGAATGTTTCCTTAGTGTTTTCTGGTGGCGTATCAATTCGCCATTCCTGCAAGACACCGACCATTCGGACTATCTCATTGAGCAATACCAGTACATTCTCGACGTCTGCAACTTAACATTCATGCCGAACACTACTATACGCTCACCACCAAACTACGCCCCAGCGCCAAATGTCACTTACCTGCTACCTGGAACTGACCCCGCAAGCAATGGGTCATCGAACTCAGATGTAACACGCAATGGACAGACCATGCCACCCGGGTCTGACGATTGCAATGCTTTGTCTCAGGAATATGGCGTCACTACAGGTGCTCTTCAGGCGGTCACAGACAAGGATGACTGTACCTCTTCGGTTCCGGTCTGCATACCGCTTCAGTGCACTCTGACCCTGGTCTCTGGAAACACTACATGCCAAGCCTATCCTAGACTTCCCGGTCTTCTCTGACATGCGCTAATGAAAATGCAGCGACGAGCTGGCTGCTTCTTTCTCTAGATGACGCTGAACGTCACGACATCACTCTTCCTGTTCTGGAATTCAAACATTATGGGACCATGCTACTGTCTCACCGAGGGACAATACGTGTGTGCTGCGTACGCCATCATCCACTCCGAGGAAGGCTGTTTCTAACATACGATCTGGTGCACCAGGCAGTGCCTATGCCCTTCCTCCACCTATCAGCGGGACAGACACAAGTGATTCTGGCCAGCAGCGCGGAGAGGGGCCAGCAGTACGAATCCGAGTGGGCCACTCGGTCCCCAGGGACCCACGCCAAACAGCACTGGAACTGCGCCCACACAGCCTGGGATCGTCTCGTACTGTGATGCTTTCACCGAGGCGCAGACGAACGACACTTGCTATGATTTCGCGACAGAGTACGGACTCACGATGGAGGAATTCACGACCTGGAACCCTGTACTATCCAGACGGACAAAATTGCACGACTCAGTTCTTTGCCAGTTACGATCATTGGGAGCGTTGCTTGCCCGCCATCTCTCGTGTGGCCATAACTCAACTTAGGCAGGTATCGGTATCTCCAACGACACAACGTCGACCAGCTCCACCACGTCCTGGGGCCCACGACGAGCACGACTTCGCTACCGTACCCAACCCAAAGCGGCAATGTCTCCAACTGTAACCAGTACCACGAGGCCGTCTCGGGAGACTATTGCAGCAAGTTCGCCAGCAACAACGGCATCACGACGGACCAGCTCTACGCCTGGAACGCTGTGCTTGGAACTAGCGGGCAAAATTGCCACACCGTTCTTCGCCGGATACGACTATTGCGTAAGTTACGTCTCTCCCTGCATCGCAACACAAGAAGCACATTTTTACACTGACTGATGTATTCCCACTAGGTCGGCGTATCCGGTAGCGCCACGACTGTGCAGTCATCCACAGGCACGAGTGCCACAGCGACTTCCACACCCGTACCGACACAGAGCGGCATCGCCTAAAAAGATCGTCGAAGCGCAGTCGGGTCAATACTGCTCACTCTTTGCGCAGGATAACGGTACGTAGCCTAACTTGCGCTGGCCGCGGCGCCCACCACCACCGCAATGTCTGCTAACATGTCGCGCGCAGATATCACGACGACGCAGCTGTATACGTGGAACCCTGTGCCGGGGTCTAGCGGGCAGAATTGCAACACTGAGTTTTCCGCGGGGTATGGATACTGTTTTTCGCTTTCTTCGTAGAGAAGGCGTGGAAGGGCGGAAGTGAATGGCGCCGCGTGTGAAGACGCATAGATAGATATTGGGCGGAATCAAAGAACGTGGATATATCGTCGTCAGCCATGAGTAATTCCTCTGTGCATCCCGAAACCCCTCTGTTCAGTAACATCGAACTAAATCGGGACTATTTCCTACAACCCCTGATTAGGGCTCCTCAGCCGCGTCCACTTTCTTCACCATCTTACCAGCCAACTTCTTCGCATTCTCCGCCTTCTTCAGTTCCCTCGCCGCCGAGACCTTAGCCTCGACCTCCTCAACAACCTCCCTACTCCTCCCCATCGCATCCATCGCCGCCCTGTTCCCCGCCTCGACCTTATTCTGGCCCTCGCCCTTCCCCAGCAGCTGCTCCGCATATCCCAAGCCCGAGAAATAGCAGGCGAGGAAGAAGCGCTGCCCGTGCTTCGACTGCTCCATCGGCCTCTCCTCGCGATACTCCAGCCGCGTCTCTTTGGTCAAGACGCGCTGCTGCAGCTCCTGCTTCGCGTTGGCGTTGTACGGCTCGTCGGCGGCCTCGGGCCCGTACTCGGCCAACAAAATCGGCGCCCACAGCTCCGTCAGCCATTTCTCCGCCGTCTGGAACCCGGCCGCGGGATCCGACAGGATGACCGCCGCGACGTACGCCTCGAACACATCCGCCAACACCTTGCCCGCCGCCTTGCCGGCCTTGCCATGAGCGTCCGTCCCGCCCCCGCCCCGCATGGTCTGCTGGTCGACAAGCACGCGGTCGCGGAACCCATACGCCTCGGAGAAGAGCGTCAGGGTGTCATTCTTGACGATCTTCTCGCGCACCTGAGCCTGCCGGCCGGCCGCGAAGTGCGGGTAGCAGGCGAAGATGAGCCGGGTCGCGATGATCTCGATGTAGGCGTCGCCGAGGAACTCCAGCGACTCGTACGTCAGCGTGCCGCTGCTGTACTGCCGGTCGTACTGGGCCACGGATTTGTGCGTGAAGGGCGCCGACGCGTAGGGCCCTGCGGGCACCGGGGGGAGGGGCGGGAGTGGGTATTTCTGTAATGCGAGGCTCCGGCTGTAGGGTGGGATGTCTGTGTGGGTTAGGGTAGTGGGATGGGAGGTTGAGAGCGTGCTGGTTGTGGTTGGTCGACGGGTGGAGAGTTCGGCGAGGAGGGCTTGGGCGTGTTTTACGCCGTCGGCGCTGAGTTGTTGTGTCAGCGTCGATGTGAGGGTTTTCAGTTGGCCTTCCAGTGCGACTAATGGGTCTGCCTGTGCGGCCTGCTGTGCCCATTTCTCCGCTGCTTGTAGCTGCCTGTAGTTTCCGTTTGATGCGCGATCGTCCCGGTTGTTGTAATGGCTGCGACTTGAGCCGCGCTGTTGGTATCCTCCTCCTCCACGCTGTGAATGTCCGTAATGCTGGCCACCGGTATATGATCTGTTCTGAGTCTGAAAGTCACCGTTCTTCTGCCGCTTGGGCGAAGACGGCTCAGGACCGTCGTTCGAGCGCTTAAGGTTCATGATTGCGCCTTTCCTTTCCAGTAGAAGCGGAAAAGGGAGAAGAACCTGGAAGGGTCTTGACTTCTGTAGTTACGGATATGTATCAGCTGAAAGTGTCTTCGCGGCCACGCGACGATGTATTCACTCACCTGTACTTCGAGAAGAAGGAAGGGCACGACCGACCTTCTTAATGGAGTTGCTTCCCAAGTTTCACATGCCAATCTAAGCGGCGGATCTACCCGCAGACCTTGGCATGACGCAGATCTTCCCGCCGGGGGTCATGTTTCAACGCCCACTTCCGGAGCCTGCAGGTCGAACTTCTGGAAGGATCAACAAGACATACCGATGTTCGCAACCCGCTTGTTTGTGCGGCCACGCAGCGTCGCATTCCCGCCAATATGCGCACGGGCATTCTCGAGCACGCCCATTGCTGCCAGGAAAGATCTGGCGTATGACTTCTACGAGCCGGAGAAGGGCAGCGAGAAGAATGCTCCGATCGTCTTCATCCACGGTCTCTTTGGATCGAAGAAGAACAATCGGAGCATGAGTAAGTGAGCAACACAGTCCACCCCTCCATCCACGCCTCAATCATTCCTGCTAAACAAAACTCTCACCATAGGGTACTCGTCCGCGACCTGAAGCGCCCCGTCTACGCCATCGTACGTGCCGCAACCCCAACTCACCCGTTCACCCCATACTGAGAAAAAAGGACCTACGCAACCACGGCGAATCGCCCCACGAGCCCCGCCACGACTACCTCGCGCTCGCCGAAGACGTCGAAGACTTCATAACCACGCACTCCCTTCCCTCGCCCGCCCTAATCGGACACTCCATGGGCGCCAAAGCCGCCATGTGCGTCGCGCTGCGCAAACGCGTGCCCATCTCCGCCCTAATCCCCGTCGACAACGCGCCCGTCGACGCAGCGCTGAAATCCGACTTCGCGCAGTACGTGCAGGGGATGCTTCGGATCGAGAACGCGAACGTGACGAAGCAGTCCGAGGCGGACAAGATCCTGGCGGAGTACGAGCCCAGCCTGCCGATCCGCCAGTTCCTGTTGACGAATTTGTTCAGAGACAGGGACGGCGTGCAGCGGTGGCGGGTGCCGGTCAAGACGCTGGCGGCGAGTTTGGATCACATGGCTGATTTCCCGTTCAAGGACCCCGAGGAGGCGCGGTGGGAGGGCCCGACGCTGTTTGTGAGGGGCACCAAGAGTCATTATGTCGCCGACGAGACGTTGCCGATTATCGGCCGCTTCTTCCCCAGGTTTGAGTTGGCGGATGTCGAGAGTGGGCATTGGGTTATTAGTGAGAAGCCCGAGGAGTTCAGGAAAGGTGAGTTTGTCTTTGCGCATCATGATAAATGACCTGTGTGAATTGGGGGCGCTAATGACGCTGAGTAGCCGTCGTGGAATTTCTGCAGGATAAGGAATAGACGAGAGGACAAGGGGACATGAGGGAGAGATAGACTTGTACAGCATTTGTGTATACTTAGACTTGCAGCGTACAGGTATATCATCTATGATTGAGGGTCCGAGACTGATAGTGCGTTGGTGATATGGTATCTGACAGGGTGATGCTTTTGGTTGCGCACGTAGAGGAACAGAGGCGGAGGATATGTCTCGCACTGACGCAGTTGTGTATTTCGGTAGCGGACAGGGTTCCGTAAAAGCCGCACTTTGGACAACAGACGTAGTGAGAGGAACCAGTATCGAACAAATTTCTTTTGAAGCGGGAATTTCTTTTCTGCCATAAGTGTAGCTAAGCTAACACAGTGCCTTGATGCATCCCGTCACTGAACGCCATGTAGCACGTGTCACGCAAATCCAGTCCCAACTTTCGCTCATGAAACCCAACCGCTTACACGCTCTCCAGAACAGTCTCCTTGAACTCACGCTCCACCTTCTGGCCGGCCTCGTTGGTGTCGGACTCACCGTGGAGGTTGAGGAGGGCACCGAGGTCGAACTTTGGCGACTTCAGGAGTTTGACCTTGCGGACGTGGACCTATAGGCAACTATGTCAGTATTCTGTGTCCTTCCATGCTCTTTGTGAATCTCTCGGCTTCAACGTACGTTCTGAAGTGGGTAGATGCCCTGGGTGGACTTCTCGATCTCACGGCCAATGACCTCTGGGATGAGCTTGGTGGTGAGCTGGCTGAGGGTGCAGCTGCTGGCCTCGCGGGTGATGATCTCGGTCATCTTCTTGCGGATTTGCCTGATCTGGGAAGCGCGGGCGTATGTGGTCTTCTTGATCTGATTTGGCCGTCTCTTGGTGAAAGCGATGGCGAAGAGGCGGAGGAGGTAGTCGTCGGTGGTCTTGACGACAACGTTGGCCTCAATCAGGGATTGCCACTTGCGCACAAGGGACCTGAGCTTGTCGGAGGTGAAGTCGAGACCGTGGAAGTTGGTCAGGCAGTTCTTGCCCTGGACCTCGTCGACCCGGAGCCTGACCTTGCGGAAAGAGTGGTCCTCATCCTTCTGGAGGTCGGCGAGCGAAACCTCGAAAATGCGGCCCTTGAGGGCGTCGTTGGCGTTCTTCAGACCGGTGGTGCGGTTGACGAGGGTCTTGCCGACATCGCGGACGGCGAAGGTGCTTGGGGCCTTGAGGGAGTACCAGTCCTTGACATGTTTGTAAGTTTTCTGCCACCCATCTGCGACTCTGCATGCGGGTGCAATACCTTTCTCTGGAAAGGGTCGGTTCTCTTCTTCAAGCCCTTCTTGCCCTTGGACAATCTCTTGTTCTTTCCGACAGCCATGGTTGCGATGTCTGATGGAAAGAAAGGTCGGTCGTTGTCGGTCGTCGAGGTGAGTGTCGATTCGGTCGCAAGCGCGCTAACAAAATCAGAGGTGCAGGCTGGCAAAGCCAACCGCTCCGACAAGATTCTCCGGCCTCCGAAACGCTAGTCCCTATCAGGCGTCGCCTCTCCTCACCAGACAAGCACCATAGTATACATGTCTGCATGTGCAATTCTGTGCAATCTAATAGTAAACGTTATAAATATCTCTCATCGTTCGAATATAATCGAAGATTACGGTACACATATATAGCTACGCTGTTAACATCATACGCTGTCGTATTGGCACATTGGTCAGAGCACGAGACCAGGCTGCGGTGGTGCCAAGATTCTGGACCTTTGCTCTGCTCCACCACTGACCGTGGTCAGGTAAGGTAAGGTATCTAGACAGAGGAAACACATCTGGTTTTTCAATCCCGGTGTATCGTGTAAGTGTCGCGCAATACCATCCTCAAAATCTGCGAGGTTTTCTACATTTTCGTTCTCCATGCCTCTTCGAAATGCGATGTCTTCAGGCTACCTATAGGTAAGGTAATTTTCAACCAGGGGGCTGTCACTCCCCATATTTAGAGACCCTACGAATTGTCCTGCTACTCAGAGCACAAGGTGGCAGCAGCATGTAAGTACAGGACCACGGATTTGAGCGGACGAGCTACTAAGCAGTAATGTTTCATTTCGTTTCTGTCCTTGAGCTCTTCGCATTTCTCCTTGATTGGCAACCTTCCCTGCCCAACCGCTCAAGAGACCGCGCAATAGAGCAAGATACTATATACCTTTCACTTCCTTCTCACGGCAAGTCCCATGCTTCTCCCGAAAATCCTATATGCCGATACCTTCCCATAACCAGGCCGGATCCTTCTTGCCATAGAGATCCCGCGTCCAGCGTAGACACGACGCGATATGCCTCCCTCCTAAGCGGTATATCCTCTCGACGTTGTGGTTTCTCGCTGATGGTGGCTCGAAATTGGGAGCGCTGATCTTTTATCCGAGTTGCTGAGGACCCTCATCTACTGTTGTATATGTCGTCGAGTGCTGCGCAAAACACAGTTGCGCTGATATAACCGTCACGAAAGCCACCAAGGATTGCACGACGGGGGTCATGTGCCCCAACCCGAATCCTGCGATTTCACGCGCTCTACAGCGTCACACGAGGAGCGAACGCGATCAAAGTCCGGGAAGCTAACGTAACCATCTAGCAGTGGAGTTAGCGACCTTACGAACACCTCACACTCCTGGCTAGACGAACCTTGACTGTTGCTGGACAAGCGACGAGTAACGGCATCCCAGACAGCTTTGTCATCCAGAGGAGACTGGGAAGGTGAAGAAGGAGGACTGCTACAGGGTGACGTCTTCCGCGACGAGTTGGGCGCTGAGGCTACTCTCGATAGGATCATGGTGGCTTTGTTTGAAGAGATGCATTCCTGTCGAGAGGTGTGCGAGTGCTGCCTGATGAGAGCTGGAGGGGTGACCGTTGAGGGTGTAATGGGGTTGCGCTTGAGAGAGGTCGTCATGTTCGCGGTGATTGTGGCGCGAAATGGCTTTGGTTAACGGACTTCCGGACCAGGTTGACGTTGTTACGCCTTTCAGACTCTTCCTCTAGAACCAAGTGGCAAATGGTGTATGAAGCTGATGAAGTGGTCTATCGTTGTACTTTCGAGCCTGAGAAGATGACGTGGATGGATACAATGGTCAATTTGCTCAAGTACGTTGCTGCAGTTGGGGGGATGACTTGGAATGGGTGGGCGTAAGTATAAGTGGATGTACAAGCTGGAGTACGAGTACCTAATGGAATGGTGGATGGCGAGGGGTACATTTGGTAGCCCGGACGTAAGCAAGACCCAATTTGTATGGTAGAGTAGGGTACCTATCCCTACCCAAACATGAACCCCTGCAAGTTCCGCCCATGGACAACGACCAGTAATAATGACGCACGCACGCGACAGGATTCCAAGGCAATTGCGAGACAGCGGTTAGTCTACGGCAAAACCGACTAGTAGGCGGCTTCACTTTCCAAACCGGCATCACGATTCGACACCCTTCCTAATGGCTCCGCAAGGGGAGGCACGGAAACCGTCCCCAGTCGCTGGAGATGCGTGCAGCGACGGCCGGTCGAGTCCTTCCAGGCATCTTCCCGCCGTAGCCCCATCGCAAGCCACAGGCTGACTGGTAGGGCAGTTTCCGGCTGCGGCTGGGCTGCGATGTGCGCGTGTCGCATCCGGGCGTCCACATCGTGAGCCAGGATACTAGGTACATGACTACATGTGCCCAACATAGATTCCGAGGCCGTGGCACGACTTCCTACTGGCAGGAAGGTCCCCGGTAGCGGGACGAGCGAGTTGGTTCCGTCAGTGGGGAACGCGGAATCCAGCTGTAGTCTACAGGTAGTACACAGGTAGTACGTTTAGCCAGCCCGTTGGGGGCGCATGCAAGGAGGGGTACCTGGCTACCTGATTCAGCATCGCAGCCTACATGTAACTTTCCTAGTACCATTAGCATGCGGGTACACCGACTGTGAAGTGGTGGCGCGACACACTGCTGGACACGTCGCGACGCTGTCACCGCCATACATGTATGCGAGTGGGTCGACACTGTCACAGTTCTCTTTACCTTAGGTTAGGTAGGCAAGCACAGAGCAAGCCAAACAGATTAGTATCGTGTCTGACGAGCTAGAAACAAACCGAGAACATTCCGAGCAGAAAGCGCAAGGCCTGGAGCGGCTTTTGACGGAAGCCACTTGTCAAAGAATGGCCTGTAAAAACGAGCCACGAACATTGACGGAGGCTAAGGTAAGGTATCGGGCTGATGCGTGGAGGATCGCAGCCACACGATGGTGGGGCGAAACCACTCCGCACCACCCTCTGATCACCCTCGGCCCGTCCCAGCGGTCTCAGAACGGAAGGTAAGTACGGTCATCACTGCACCATCCGGCGAATGCCACACATCACGGCAGATTGGAAAGCGAGATATGCGGAAGATACGACGGTCTGCAAATGGTGGTACGGACTATCGAAGATCTGGAACAGGAACGCTCGGTGATGTTCAGCGACTCAGATAACTTACGGCTTTTGTCGGCCGGCCAAGCCAATCGATAAGGTACGATACTGTATGCTCCCGATAACACCCAAAAATGCGGTCAACAGGCAATCACAAGCAACATCAACCGACTGCGCACTCCCAAACAGCGGCTGTCTCTACCGACGGGCATGAAACACTCTATCAGTGCTATCGAAGTGTCAGCATGTGAAAGAACCGGAAACGGCCGTCTTGTACTACTCACATCTACATCCTCCCATGCACGTCCGTGTACGTTCTGGAGCTCTTCCATGCTCATGATCTTGCCAGTGGTGACTATCGCATCGGTCAGCAATCGACACCTTCACATGTTGCTTACAGGGATACATACAGTAGCCGGCATGGATCTTGGCATCAATCTCAACCCTACTGTCCTCTGGGATCATCTCATCCGGAATCGGCACACGCTCGTGGATGGGTATTCCCTGTTCGACGATCGCGTCATGTTTCATGCTGCACCTTATTAGCACTCCATGCAAAGCATATCCCACATGCTCAGACTCACTTGGACATGCTCAGCATGCGGTCAATCTTGGTGATACCAAGCCAGTGCAGAATATCGGGCATCAGCGCCTGGAACCTCATGTCCTTTACGCCGGCTATGTTTTCGGTGCGCTTGAAATACTCGCTCGCGCGGTCTGCTCCACGCTTTCTAGCGTTGTAGACCAGATACTTAGTCACTTCACCTAGGGCACGGCCTTCCTTGCGGAAGTAGATTACGACTCCACTACCGCCCTTTTGCGCTTCCTTGACCGCTTCTTCGACGCCGAAGATCAGGTAAGGACGACAGGTGCAGATATCGGAGCCGAACACGTCGCTGCCGTTGCACTCGTCGTGGACACGCAGCGCGAGGCGGACGTTCGGGTCGGACATCTTGGCTGGGTCGCCGAAACAGTAGACTGTCAGACCGCCGATTGGTGGCAGGAAGGTCTTGATGTCGTTCCGGGTGATGAGCTCTGGATACATGCCTCCAGTGTGCTCAAACAGAGACCGCCTGAGCGTGCCTTCGTCAATGCCGAACCGCTCTGCGACGCCTGGCAAGTGCCAAACAGGCTCCACTGCGAACTTGGTGACTGCTATTTCTCCTGTCTCGTTGAGGCAGATCTTGCCATCTGGTACAAGCCTGCCTTTCCGTACGCTCTCCTCCAGCTCGGGGAGCTTCATGTGCGCTTTGGTCACCGCAATGGTTGGTCTGATCTCGACATTCTCGTTCTCGATAATGTCTTTGAACAACCAAGGCGCAAGATGACCCAAAGGATCCATCGCCACGATCTTCTTCGGGTCTGACCATTGCGGGAACGGCCCGATGTTTGCTGCTGGCTCTGTGTTTGTGAAGTCGGGCTTGTGGTCGATGTTCAAGTTCTTGCTTGCCACAGCAAGCGCATAGTAGATTGAGTAGGAGCCTCCGTGAGCTCCGATTGCTGCATCCATTAGTAAGTGCAGTGGGTAGTGTGTCCGATGAGCATACCATTTCTTCTCCGGATGGTGTTTGGGTTTCGAGACACGACCACAGGACCTCGCAGTTGCGGGTCTTTGTTGCCCCAGTCCATAGGCAATGGGTCAACGCCCGCCTGGCCCGGGTAAGAGGTGAGGATGATCTTCGAGGTCACGCTGGATCTGCGAGTAGTATCCGGCGGAGGTGATGTGGATGCAATCGAAGCATCCATGGCCGAGATTGAAGGAGAGGTTGGAAGTGGCTTTGACGGAGTTGCCACTGCCTTCTCCGCCTCCTTCGCATGCTCAGCATCCATAGCGACGCCATCCTGAACTTCTTTGACGCCAGCTAGGATGTTGACCCTTCCATTGATGGCATCTACGGTGGAAGCTAATGCCGAGTTCTCCTGCTTGAGCGTTTTGAGAGTTTCTAGGATCTCCTGGAGGACGGACTCGTTGCCCGCTTTCGGGACAGTGCCATTAACTTGAGCCATCCAGGGTTTCTTGCGCTGTGGAATGTAGATCAGAGGGACAGAATGCTTTAAGCAGGGAGACTAGGTATAAAGTACTTGTTGTTCGGTATAGGCAAAATAAATAAGGCACGCAATGATACCAACAAACCAAAAGAAGCCGTGGACAATCTTGACGTCGTGCTCGTTTGTTTGTGATTGATGCATACGGGGGGGAAGAAAGAGACGGAACGGTAGTACGGAAAGAGGAAGGTGATATAGGATGATTGCTTCTATCAAAGGGTCATGAGACCGTGTACCTGCGTCTTGATAGGGATACAGTAGTGGGGTTTGAGTAATGAACATCTGTTTACAATGCTCCTATCTCCGCCCCTCCGCCCCTACGCCCTAGTCGTGGCTGGACGATAGGCGGGCGTTCACTTGATTGCCCCTCCAGCTCCTGCCCGCTCCGGAACGCGGAAGTCGCCTCTCAGCCCTATTGACGCGCACGTGCATCGTTCGCGACACCAACGTCAGTGAAGGTGACAAGGCCAGCGGCATTCCTGCTTCTTACAGACGCATCTTCTTCGACGAACAGGAGCAGATATGGTACGTAGGGCGAGGCCATCGAGCACTTGCGCAAGCTGACGGGTATGCGCAGGGTAAACGCAAGAAGTCGTCCAGCAAGCCAGCGGGCAAGAAGAAGGTGCCTAAACCCCGACAACCTGCGGCCGCGCAAGAGGTTCCGACTGACATTGCATAGCGCGAAGGCCTCGCGACCACATTCCAGTGCCTGTTCTGCAACCACGAGAGCTCCGTCACCGTCAAGCTAGACAAGAAGAGCGGCACCGGCGAACTCAGCTGCAAAGTATGCGGCCAGACATTCCAGACCGGCATCAACTGTGCGTGCTCCATTTCTTTGCGTGATGGGGGGATCGGTTGCTGACGAGGACAATCAGACCTTTCTGCCGGTGTTGACGTATATTCCGACTGGGTCGACGCTTGCGACGCTGTAGCGAAGGACGCCGCCGATAGCGCGGGCACCACCGCACGCAACTCCTACCGTACCGTCGATCATTCTTCCAGACAACAGGCGATCAAAGCGAGCAATGATAGCTATGGCGGCGCGGAGGATGATGGGTTCATCGACGACGAAGGGGTGGACGCCGAGGCTGATTATGCCGACGAAGATTGATCTGGCTGGCAAGAAAAGATGCCTCGGACGAGGCACAGCGGTGGATGATCCACATCTACAAATGCTGATATTACCAACAGTATGTTATCAGCATCATGAGCGAAAGGGAACTCTCCGTGGAGAGGTTATGACATAGCACAAAAGCAGGTGGGCATATGCAGAGGCTGCAGCTCACAAGACCCTCCAGTGGCAGAGAGAGGAAGGCACTTGCGATGCGTTGTAAGATGGACGATATTCAGAGAGTAGCATTCGCTAAATGGATGCTTTGCAACATGAACCAAAAGTCTCCGTAGCTGAGGACGAATATACCGGGTACACCACCTGATCCCTAGGACCAAAGCATGCAATATGAACGCTTCCAATATGTGACAACAGATTATGCCAATTCACAATAGTGACTCCAAGATGCCAACTCAATAAGGTACGTCCTTTACATGGTGTAAAAGCGGTCACCAAAGTCACCAAGACCTGGCACAATATAGCTAGGAGGACAACGTCAGTATATGCGAGCTTGCAGATCGAAAGAAGAACTCACTTCTTCTCATCCAACCCTTGATCCACGAACGCAGTGACCACCCTTAGCTTAGGGTAGTGCTTCGCAAAGTTGGCCGCTCCCTCGGGGCTTGCGATCAGGTTAAGGAACAGTATGCGCTCCTCAGGCACACCCTTCGACCGCAGAACCTCAACAGCCATAAGCGCCGAGCCACCTGCCTTGTCGTCAGCACTTCAATTCCTATCATCTCGTCATGTAACATTACCAGTCGCAAGCATCGGGTCCAACAGCAACACCCATCTATCCTTGATATCCTCCGGCAACTTCTCATAGAACAGCTTCGGCTGAGCGGTCTCCTCATCCCTCTGAATCAAGATTTTCCCTATCCGCACACTCCTGCAGCATTCCCTCAATCCCTGCTCCATAGACTCGCCAGCTCTCATGATGCTGACTCCGCAGATCTTGCCCTCGAACGTAACGCCATCGTACTGTCTACCCACGGGCGTCGTGACGGCGTGCGCCTGGACGGGGAGGTGGTTGAGGCCCTCTTCGACAAGGAGACGGATGATGCGGTTGCTGTAGAAGATGAAGTCGTGACGCTTGGTGTTCTTGTCGCGGATCATGCTGTCAAAGGATTCTTGGTCACCAACTGCTTCTCTCTGAAGGACGAACTTTCTCAAGCGAGGCGCGGACCTACGTCAGCAGAGCAATGAGCTGCGATGTCTGCGGCAACACATGCACGTTGTCGTGCTGGACCTGCTTGGAGATGGTCGCTGTGGGCTTCTCGCCATCGGCACGGTAGTCCGGTCCCATGCATTGCGAGGGAGCCTTGTCCTCTCCAACTGCCATTGCGATTGTTGATGGCGTGCCGAACGGTCTGATTGGTGCTTTAGCTTGGCCTTGCCCTGTGCAGATCTTTGAGGTCCAATTGAGATTCGAGAAGGGCTGTAGCAAGGAAGAAAGGAAGAAGCAGAAGGAGCTTTGCAAACAAACAGCCGGTGAGATCTAGCAGAGCACACGACCGCCTATCGCTTCTTTATCGCAACTTGAAGACGCTGATCGGCGAATTCGCGCCGCTAGCCCCCGCAAAGGACTCGAAGACCCGGACCCTGCATCGGCATTCACTTTGGCCGCGGGCGCGTTCCGAGACGGGAACACTGAAGTGAGGTGAAGTATACCACAACTATCACCGGATAAGGACGCCGGACGTCGCTGCACCGCTTGCTGTCATTGGGAACTATCCAGGCCTGGACGACACCATAATCCGGATTCTAACAGTCTGCGACGCGCAGGTGCAATCACAATCGCGTCTGACATCACCCGCGCAGCAAGCCAAACCTGTTCCACATCAACAAACCCTGCCTACCATGATATCCTAGGTTTGATACCTTTCCGCGCGGACAATTCTCCTACCAACGCCCCAAAGATGTCGGTTCCTGGCATTTACGGGTCAGCACAGCGACGCAAGACGCCAGTCACCTACGGTAAGGCCAAGCGCATCACTTCCTACAGCGCGCGCAGTCTTGGAACCTTTCTGGACGAGAAAGATACAGACACACACGGTGCAACCACCGCTCCTCGTCTCACTCCGTCTCGCGCAAAGAGTGCTGCAAAGCCCACACCCGCAAGGTCGCTTGCGTACGAGGAAGCCGCGACACCGAAGTCAGAGTACGACGTTATTTCCTCCGAAGACGACGACCAGACTGCTCCGCAAACTACCGTATCTAGACCGCGCCCTGCACAACGGCCAGCCTCCGAATTCGATGTGCCTAGTTCAGATGAGGAGGCTCAGACCCCGCGACCAGTGTCGCGCCCGTCATTACAACGACGTAAAGCGAGTGGTCGGACACCCTATGTCCCAAGAGCAGAGAAAGACCGCAAAGTAGAAGGGACAGACAGATTGTCAGATAGGAAGAGGAAGAGGACTCAGACGCCGATGGGGCAAAGATCGGAAGAAGCGGGAGATGGCATCACCGGAATACACCTGTGCAGCCGACCAAAGGCAGAGGATGCTGCCGTCACCTCGAGTCAATCACAGCGCACAAACGTGGACACTACTGCTCCTGGAGAAGCGGCGGTTTCGAAGTCTATAAAGACCAATGCGCCGGAGTCGGTCACGCCTAGGCGGTCGAAGCGAGCACCGCCGAATGCTCGCTCACCTAGGCCAGTAACTCCCGGGAGAGGTCTATCAGCGCCTGGCCGGCTTTCAGATATGATAGTCGATGTGCAAGAACTGCCTACTGTCTCCGTATCCGCTCTTACACTTCCTGACACGACCAATACGGCAACTCTGGATGACACCGTTGTTGCAATGGAAGATGTTCTACCAAGCACTCCAGAAACAAGCCGCAAATACCGTACAACATCAATTTCCAGGACTGTTTCCACCCCCAAAGAGTCCCAACTCTGGAAAGACCTTCTTCCGCCCTCAGATCCCCCGTCAAGAAGTCCTGACACCACGAAGATCGCTCCGTTGCGCAATGCAGAGAGCGGGCGAACGAGACGCAAGTTAAATATGGTCACACCTGCCTTGGTGCGCTCTGCCTCGGATATGCCAGTATCATCCACAGCGCCGAGATCACGACTTGTTGATCGACTGAAACAGACCACTCTCCATTTCGACGATGACGAAGAGGGTGAAGATGATGAGGACGAAGCCCGACTCGATGAAGACGACCCAATGGTCCTTGATGGCACGGCCCATTCTGGCCAGGCATCTGCTAACGAAAGCACTCAGCCGTCACGGGCTGCTTCACAGACGCAAATCTCGCGAAATTCGCAGCAATCAAGCATTGAACAGTCCACAGGCCCCAGAACGACATATGCACGGATGCGGTCCTATCTGCAGGAAGACAACTTCGAGAACGATTTACTTTTGGCAATGCCACTTGAGACACCAATGCGACCTATGGGATCAGCTCGACGAGGCAACACGAGTTCGAAGCCGGGGAATGATTCGGTATTCGACATGGGCGATGATTCAGATGAGCAGTCACAGGGCATTCAAAGTATACATGAACTCCGCGCCCGTGCGAGCAAGAAGCGTTTCATGGATGATCTGGATGTGCTGCTGGAAGACATCAAGAATCACAAAGCCTCAGCCAAGTCCCGGAGACGCAGCGCTCTCATTGAGCTGGCGACGAAGTTAGTCGAGAAAGAGTATGCGGCACGTTTTCTAGAGCATGGTTACGACATATATTTGGCTAGGGAGTTCGCGGCAGGTAGTCAGGAACCTATCGCCGATATTGTCCTCACCATGCTACTTGCGCTGGTCCTCGATGCGGACGCGCCTCAGCTCTGCGCAAGTCGCTTCCAAGAAGCTGGTGCTGTCGAGTTTGTATCCAAAGGTCTGGAGGACAGAAGGACCTTTGCACAAGTGGCCAAAGATCGCAACAGTAACATGTCTAAGATGGCCCAAGCAACGTTCGTCGAATTTGGCGAGGCCATCCGGGACTCCAGGCTCTGGGTATCAGACAAGCCGAATACGATGACACTACGCATGCTAGCTTTACGGAGCATGGAATTACTCATACTAAAAATCCGGCACCTGACAAAACATGGCCTGCAAGTTCCCGGCATGATGGAAGCACTAGCCAAGACAGCTGCTGAAGCAGCATCTGCAGAGGAAACATCTTCCAGCAATACCATCACCACGGAAACATGCCTGTCTATCCTCGAGGCTATGCAATACATAAACAAGCAGGATGCTGTCATGAGGCCGCTCACGAGCCACGCACTTACAACAATAGTAGGAGTACTGCGCCAGCTGCTACACAATGATTCGAGCACTGTCCGGATCCAAACGTTAGCATTGCGCTTCAGCCTCAACGCTACTCTCGAGTCCCAAAAGAACACCAACGTCTTTGACAGTGAGGTGCTCATCTCGTGCCTCGTCGACCGAATGCTCGTAGGTTTTGGAATCCTCAAAGACGGCGAGAAGGAGCAAGACCGTGACGCAGAACTCGACATCCTGCTTCTGACTCTGGGCTTGCTCAGCGGTCTCGCAGAGCAAAGTATTGGTGTTTGCGAGACGTTCGCAAGGTCGACTAACGGCCTCATCGTCAAAGCGGTCCAAATCTTCACCAAGGGCCGCGAGAAGGCAGAGCAAGCGGACTCGATGGAAGAGTCGCAGGGCAATGTTGCCTTTGGGTACCTTGCCGTGCTGCTCGGCAACCTGTGCTTGAGTCCAAAGGCCAAGGCGCAGATCAAGTCGCACCTGCCAAAGCACGACCTCCAAATCCTAGTGTCTGCCGTGGAAGAATTCGTCGAGTATCACAAGAGAGTGGATACGCAAGCGTTCGAGGATCAGGAGGGGAAGGGTGTCTGGGAGAACTTCACAGACAGATTGATGGCGGTTGTGAAGCGGATTAATGGCAACTCATGGGATCCTGTGCAGGATGCATTATCCGATTATGATGAGGAGAGCATGTCTGGCGCTCTTTAGAGGCCTTGCTACAGCCAGCAAGTATGATACCCGTCTTGAGCCCGACGCTGGCCGAGAACAGTTCGATATGCCCGCAAACATCAATACCTTCCAACTATTACAGTAGATCTTCTATCAGAAACACATTTGCTTTTGACAGCCTGCCTTGCCTGTATCTGCGCGGGCGACTTTTGCTTTATCTTTATCTTTCGTGCCCACATTTAAACAGTCCAGCGTCGTGCCCGACTTCGTGGTGCTTCCCCAATAGCTCCAACAGCATGCAACGACCATACCCGTTTCCAATGCCCAGGGCAGCTGGCAGTGGCAGGCGTTGAGACGGGGGGTCCTTGCTTCCATGGCCGATCAGCCCTTTGGGGAAACAGGGACAGGCGCCAAGACCCGCGTCGCCGGCACCAACGGTAACCTTGAAGCTTTGCGAGCGGCTTGCGGGGAGCTTTTGGGGCTCTCGGCCAGTCACGTAGCCGGAAACGGGGGCGCGCTGTCACCGCTGGGCGAGCCTTTACATAACGACCGACGACGTTCCACCTGCGCCCAATGGCTCCGCTGCTCAAGTTCGAGACCCTCGTCAAGAAGCTGAAGCTGTCCAGGACGTTGCGACCGTCACGGGATTCCAGTAGTCACCAACAGCTCGAGCCTCAGCGGACTGCCACTCTGGACGCACCCGGCCATAGTCTCGAGATCCCCGCTCCTACTGACGAGGGTTGTGCATCTCCCTAGACCCTTGCGTTGATTGACCTTCTGTTGCGCTGCACTCGCCTGCCTCCGCCACGTTGAGCGCCGATTACGTTACTTACCCGATCCAATTACTTGCATACATTATACATACATACTAGCTTATTTACTTTTACCATCTCAGCCCTATAGCTGTACCCTTGCTTCAACTTGCTTGCTTGGTCGCTTGGCTCCATCCAATTCAATCCGAGACTCAGCCGATACCTACTCTATCCTCGTACTCTACCTACTCTAGCTAACGTCGATTGCTCGGTGTAGCTCGAGTCCGTCCGACTACTCATCCAGGAGAGCTAGAAAAGAAGACAAGTCGGTTGAAAGCGAAGATGCCGCCTCAACAGAAACAGCGCAAGATGGCCGTGGTGGGGAGCAGGTCCGTCGGTACATTACCCTCTATCCAATGAATACGCTCCGTGTCCGGAGGTCTCGAAGGACCCCCGATTGCTGTCGCGATGCAATAAACGGTTCAATATCAGTGCTGATGTGGCCTTGTCACAGGAAAGAGTTCGCTCACGGTCCAGTTCGTTGACGGTCACTTTGTCGACTCGTACTATCCTACTATTGAGAATACCTTCTCCAAGGTTATCAGGCACAAGAACCAGGACTTTGGGGTGGAGATTATCGATACTGCAGGCCAGGTATGTCGGTGCTAGAAGATGTGGACGAGACGGTCAAGGGACAAGACGCTGCGTAGGACTGGCATTGGTCTGGTCAAGACAACCAAGCTCCGTTTGCATCGTCACTGCTCCTGCGTCAGGATCTCCTCGTTATTTCCCTCCATGTTTTGCGCTGTACCTGGATTGACTAACGTGTACCGTGTCTAGGATGAGTATACGATACTCAACAGCAAGCACTTCATCGGAATCCACGGCTATATGATCGTCTATAGTGTCGGCAGCAAGCAGAGCTTCGAGATGGTCCGAATAATCCGGGAAAAGATCCTCAACCACTTAGTGGGTCCTCGAAGTCCAAGTATTTACAGAAACAACCACTGACAAAGTATTTCAACAGGGCGCCGAGACAGTACCCCTCTTCGTTGTTGGCAACAAGTCGGATTTGCGACCAGAACAGCGCCAAGTCAAGGCCGAGGACGGCCGTAAGCTGGCTGAAGAACTCAAGTGCGGCTGGACGGAAGCCAGCGCCAGATACAACGAGAACGTGAACAAGGCTTTCGAGGGCATGATTGCGGAGATTGAGAAGGGTCAAGAGGCGGGGCAACCAAAGGAGGGCAAGAACTGCGTCATGATGTAGGAGACACGAAGGAGAGGATACGATCAAGTATACGAGTGGAAAATGTGCTGACAAGGCACCCACTATACGTTTCGCTGGTCTTTTAAAAAGGCCTTTGTACGAGTTACTGGCGCATGGGGTGGACTTCTGAGCTGTTGCGTTATTGTTGTTTCAATCTGTACGGCGTTGGGAGACGGCCGTCTTATGGCTTATGAGGCGGAAGCATGTGTATAAGACTCTTACAGTCACTATCATAAAGCCAATCAAAGGCATCTAATTAATTTCTTTTGCTTTGATGGTCCATTCATACATGTAACTTGTCTAGCATGTGATGATGAGGGGAGCCTCTGGGAAACGCCAAGAATATCTCCCACCCACAGCTTCCTTCACCGCTTTGGCGCGTGCTGTCCTGATTGAGTCAAGCGCACTACGAGAAACCACACGAGCATTACCACTTGATACACTTGCTGTGATACGAATACACTCCCAGTCACAGAAAATCAGACAAGATGATTGACCCGAACGATTTCATCACCGAGCGCGGTGGTGACCCAAACAAAATTCGTGAGAGCCAGCGGAGACGCCATGCCGACGAGAAGGTTGTGGACGAGGTGATTGAAATGTTCGAGGATCACAGAAAGAGTATGCAGTTGTTCTAGGCAAAGGATAACGGACCAGGCGTTGACTTTTGGGTTTCCAGCACAGTACGGAGTCACTCAGATCCGCTCGCAAATCAATGCGGTTCAGAAGGAGATTGGACAGATTAAGAAGGTGAGGGAAAACAACCGGCTACTGGTATAGGACGCGATGCACTGACTGTATGCTGCATCATAGGCCAAGGGCAACGCAGACGAGCAGCTCCAGAAGAAGAAGGACCTGGAGGGTGAGATGAAGAAGCAGGAAGAGCTGGCAGCTCAGAAGCAGACCGCACTCAACAAGAAGGTCAAGAGCATTGGCAACTACGTCCACGAGTCTGTTCCGGTCAGCGACAACGAGGACAACAACGCATTAATACGGGATTGGACGCCAGAGGGTGTCAAGGCGGAAAAGAAGGACTGCTTGTCGCACCACGAGGTCCTCACCAGATTAGACGGCTACGACCCAGACCGCGGTGTCAAGATCGTCGGACACAGAGGTTACTGCTTGACTGGCTACGGACTCTTCCTCAACCTGGCGCTGGTCAACTACGGTCTCGAGTTCCTGCACAGCAAGGGTTACACCCCGAACCAACCACCATTCTTCATGCTCAGGGAAGCCATGGCCAAGACTGCGCAGCTCGAGCAGTTCGACGAGGAGTTGTACAAGGTTACTGATGACGGCAGCGCCGCGACGGACAAGTACCTCATCGCCACTTCTGAGCAGCCACTGTCGGCGCTGCACGAGGGCGAGTGGCTCAACAACGAGGACCTCCCGATCAAGTACGCCGGTTACAGCACCTGCTTCAGGAAGGAGGCTGGTTCTCACGGAAAGGATGCCTGGGGTATCTTCCGTGTCCACCAGTTCGAGAAGGTCAGTAACGCCCTCCCCACGCCCATGAAATCCCACTAACAGACCCCCCAGATCGAGCAATTCATCTTCTGCAAGCCCGAAGAGTCCTGGTCCTACTTCGACAAGATGATCGACACATCGGAAGAATTCTACAAATCCCTCGGCCTGCCCTACCGCGTCGTCGCCATCGTGTCCGGCGCGCTCAACAACGCCGCCGCCAAGAAATACGACCTCGAGGCCTGGTTCCCCTTCCAGGGCGAGTACAAGGAGCTCGTGTCCTGCTCCAACTGCACGGATTACCAGACCCGCGAGCTCGAGATCCGCTACGGTCAGAAGAAGCAGACGGATCCGTCGTTCAAGAAGACGTACGTGCACGCGCTCAACAGCACCCTGTGCGCCACCGAGCGCGCCCTGTGCTGCGTGCTCGAGAACTACCAGCGCGAGGACGGCATCGTGGTTCCCGAGGTCCTGAGGAAGTATATCCCCGGCCAGCCGGAGTTTTTGCCCTACACGAAGGAGCTGCCGAAGGACTCGACGAGCAAGAAGGCCAAGGGGGCGGCGGAGGCGAAGGGCGCGAAGGCGCCGCAGGTCCCGGCTGTGGGTGAGATTGCGGACAGGACGAAGTTGAACAACTAGGTAGAGGTGGGCCTCAGGGGGTGGTGGGTGGTTTCTATGGCGTAGGCGCGGGACGAAAAAGTATGTAGAGTATAGAGCCGTGGTGCGTAGCTCTTTGCATGCAGCTGTTCTGATACTATGCTTTCCATTTGTCTGAAGTCGGCATCTAGCACTCTATCGAAGCCATCTCCGTTTCTGATACTGCATCGGAGGGGCAAGGGGAAATTATAGTTCCGCAAGGATTTTCGGACCTAGCCACGCTACTAGCTCCTCCCCACCTCCCTCCTCAGTCGTCCCCCAGCATCCCCTGGCTTCGCTTCAGGCCAACTATCCACCGCCTCCTCGACCTCGTCCAAAAAGCTGGAACTGTTATGCACCGCCGTCCCACCCAGCACCACCCTGACACCGGGACTACTAGCATTAACCTGCGCGACCATCTTCGCCTCCTCATACGTCGCGCCTCCGATGACGAAGACGACGACATCCTGCGGCTTATCCCTCGTCGACCCCCCGCCTTCGACGAACGGATACTGCGCCTCCCGTAACCGGCCGCGGATCAGATCCTGCAGCGTCCCCTCCAGCCGCGGGCTGTGCTGCGTGTACACATTCTCGACGCCGCGCAGGCCTCTGTTGAAGCGGTCGCGCGCGCCCGAGAAGATGGACGAGGGCTGGAATAGGTCCGGGATTCCGCCCGTCGGGGGCAGCGACTGCAGCGAGTGCGCGTAGGTCAGGAGTTTGGGGATCAGTGCGATGCGGTGGCGGGAGAGGGATCCGGCGACGGAGAGGAGGTCGAGAAGGGCGGGGGTCGCGTTGGAGGGATGTGAGGAGTAGCGTAGGGCGTAGATGGCTACGAGGCGGAGTTTGTTGTCCGGTGGAACTTTGGCGTCTTGGATCAGTCGTTGCAGCGTCTTGAGGTCGGCGGCGTGGTTGTCGTTGCAGGCTAGGCTTTGCTCGAGCTCTGAGACGTCGAGGAGGTTGTCGTCGCCTACACGTCGACTCAGCTCGGTGACGAGGGTGACGTGCTTGGTCACGTTGCCGGAGAGGCGGCGGAACTCGGGGTAGTCTTCGACGAAGCGCTTCATGTCCTCGATGCTGTCGAGCTTGTGGCCTGATTGCTGTTTGGACGCGAACTGCTCCACGTACTCTTTCGCATTCTGCCCGAGATCGCCGAAGTTGAGGTACATGTTCTTCTTGAAGAAGGGGTCTTGATCCTGGCTGATGACGATTTCCTGCAGCGATTCAGCGTGTAGCTCTACCAAGCCATTCTACCAAGGCTCGGATGGCCTACCTTGAACTCTGGCCGGACTTCCGGCACGTCACTAAGATTAACCCGGCCATTGTGTATACCTAGAAGCTCATGTACCATTGCTTGATAGGTCCATTGAGTTAGTAACGGAGTCACCGGATCATCCCTACGGTCGATGATGAGCAGTATAGGTGGTGTATCTGCTTTGCGGAACTCAAAGAGTTGATCTTCCTGCGTCATCTGATATCTGACCTCCGACGCAAGCTTCTTCGCAAGCAAGCTGTTCTTCTGAAACCGTATGAGAGGCTTCTTCTTCAGTGACAACAGTAGCGCAATGACACCGTCTGTTGTCCTCTGGAGAGAATCCTGATTCCACATGTCTGGGCTTGCACTCCATATCCGCTGGCTCAAAGGCACAGACATCAAGTCGGGATTGATGACGAGGAAGTCGGCAAAGTATTCCTGTACTGCCTTGACCACCTCATGGTCGTCTGCCTCGGCTAGCCGCTCGAGCGATGATTTCTTGATTATGTTGCTGAAATCTGACCTTGTATCAGTCAGAAGGTCCCACCCCGCAATTGCACAATAGCTAGCTCTTACAGATGTTGTACTCCCCGTATCTGGGCTCGCGGAGCTCGTCGATGAGGTGTTGTATGGAGTCAGGGGACGGTCGCACGAAGCATAAGCAGCGGAGGTGTCGCATCTTCTCACGGGTCTGGTTCTCAACTCGGCTAGTATTTTATTAGACCTTGTTTCTCTGGCGGCGATACGGTGTATGCATACTCGGTGAGGTAGACTTCATGGTTGAGAAGGGCGGATTGAGTGGTCGCAGATGAGACTATAGGCACCTAAGAGGTGATCAGGACCGGCGCATTGGGTTCTGGTTATGACGTTACATACAGTCTCATTGTCTAATAACAAGATTTTCATCTTGGCCGCTCCTGAACCGGCCTGTCCGTCTCCAGCTGACACCATCTTGGTGATGTAGCCGGAGACGGTTTGGAAGACATCCATCTGCTGCCGCTTTGTCGCACTCTAGATCTAGTTGAGCATGCACCAAGACCTTCACTTCTAGATGTTGGGTAGTGAGTATAAAGGGATGCGGCGGGTTCTGTGGTATATGGATGTGGATCGTTGATTAAACAGAGGGGTTGTTGTCGCAACTGCCAATGTGAGCTCCACGCAATGACGCGCGAGTCAGGATTGCGGAGCTCGCTTGAGCCGCATCGGAGTTCGCGATGCCATATCAAAGTTTACATGTGCATATAGGTAAACAGCAAATATAGCAGTTTCGGCTCGAACTGAATTAAGAGTCCTTGCTAGCTACGGCCGGGTGCAATACGAGTATGCAATGCAATCATAATTCATCAGCCTGTGAGAAACCCACGTCCTTGCCGCTGCCCATAGCGATCAGTCTTGCCCTCATCTCCTCCGCACTGGGACCAATGTCGCTGAAGTCGCACCGCTGCACCCAGTCACCGACACCATGCTGGAGGACATTCCTCGCCCTCGCAGCATCCGCGCCCACTACCCCCATACTACCGTGCAGCGTCATCCGTTCGATTTTGCTGGAGTAGACGCCCCGATGCAGGATATTGTTGTTGTAGAACACGATGTCTCCGGCCTTCATCCTGACCACAGCCTGGCCGGGCATCTCGTCTTCGAACGCGTCGGCCGAGCGCTCTGCATCGGTCCTTGCGCGCGCGTGTGAGCCAGGTACGACGATAAGCGACTCGTCGTCGTAGAGAGCCAGGTTCCACTGCGCATGCAAGATAGGCTCGAGCAAGCGCTCTTCTTCCTCCGTTGCCGATGCAGTGGGCGGAATGTCATCTCTGTGCCACCTTAACGCAAAGTCCCTGTCAGGACGGATGAGCAGGTTGTAGAGCTCCATGACCAAGTCATCCGGACTGCAGTCCAGAATCTCTACCACTGCATCCACTATGAAGTCTGCAAAATACGACGATGCGAAGATGCCATTGTCCGGAAGGTCCGGATGCAGTAGATGCTGTACTCCCCATATCCCGTTTGAAACGTCTGCATTCCACGGGGGGAATTGCTTGGGAAGAGTGCGGATGAAGGGCCACTTGCCAGCGCGTGCTAGGTCAGCGCTGCGCTTGCAGGCAGACCGCAACCTTTCCAGCTGCTCTTGTGTCAGATTTGAGGGGATGCGGACGAAGCCGTCACGAGCCAGTTGCTCTTTCATGGCTGGTTGTGTCTCATTTGTCGTTGATTAAAATGTACTGTGGTATTGAGTAAGGGACCTCATCTGCATGTGTCTGATGGTGAAGCTTGGCTGAGCTCGAAAGCGGCCAGCCGGCTTGCGCTTCGTACCTAGTCACATCGACACATCCTCAGCCTCGACTTTCTGAGTTGTACACTCCACCGCACTGTCGCAACCGGGTGAAGACTACGTATGGTAAATGTTCAATAGTGTCACAATGAGCTTCAATGGAGTGCCCGATGCGCATTCCAAAAGGTTTCCCGCACGACAACAGCGTCTCCTCTGCCATCACAGCTTGTACCCTGCACCCCAAATCCAGCCATCACAACTCCCGAACGCCTCGTCCAGTACAACCGCACTATCCGATCTGGGACGGGAACGCCGAGAGAAATGTCCACGGTCGCCATCGATCTGTGGCAGGATCCAATTCGCCCTTTCCTCCACCTCCATCCTCTCTTCCATGAGCTAGTCTTACATATTAGCTCAATTCTCCTTAGTCAAGTTTGACAGACAGACTCACCTCCCTCTCCAACTCCAATTTCCTCATCCAAGTGGTCTCATCGTCCGTCTCGAGCCGTAACAATGTCTGCAAGCGGCCCCTTTTCCTCCGCTTGGGCGATGAGATCTCGCCGACTGAAAGATCTCGTTGGGCTAGACAGAGGTGTGCTTGGGCGCGTGCGCATCTGCTACATGCGGGTTGATCTTTGTTGCAGGGGAGAGCCTTGAGCGAGCATTGGAGGCAGGATGATGAATCTATGGTGCTTGGAGTGTTGTCGTTTCCCGTCGCTTTGCAAGTCTCCTCGCTTGTTACCCTGTCTGTACAAGTTTCGTCTGGGTCTTTTGAGCCGACAAGGGGCGTGTAGCAGGTTGAGTTCGACAAATTATGCGTAGCTTGTGTGCCCGCGTTGGGCGACGAAGAGACGGCACTGTCTGTAGACATGGATAGAAGGGATTCTAGGTCGTAGTGATGTGTTTTTCGGAGTACACTGTTCCTAGATACCTATCAAGTACTTGTAGCGATCTCAAGCAGGTATAGGGATATCTTCCCCGTCATCTCTCCAAGGTGAACCAAAGATCTCAAGCATCACGCCGAAGTGAACAGAGCCGGTTTTGCGTCAAGAGGTACTGTAGCGGGCGAGCATTGGGCTCTCATGTTTCATATCGATGTTCCTTACACGGCTCCGTGTCATTCCTTGTGTCTAGATGGTGAAACATGGATTTCGCATCTGTCAGTGGGTTGGCATCTTTTCATCGCAGCTCCACCTGCGGCTGCGAAAATCATCCTCTTGTTTCGGATATCTTCCCTATTCGTTACAATTCGCATAAGGACAAAGACAGAGTCAACTTTCGGACTCTGTCCAGCTAATACCGCCTCCTCTGTGCTTGTGAGGTTCACCTCATACTCGAGTTTCGTATGCGCAAATGTAGGGAATGGCGGTTTGAAAAGTGATAACACCTTTCTCTCGACTCTACCTTATGTACTCATAGCTTATTCGACTCTGCGAGAAAGCTCTGCCTTTTCACTACTAAGAATGAAGTCTGAAAGCTCGTGAAGCTAAGTGAATTTCGGTTCACGGGCATCGCGGGCTAGGCCTTATCTCTACTCCACCCCCGCCAACCTCACCACCATCGGCAACCCCTCCCTCGGCTTCGCCGTCGCCAGCAACACCTGATACGCCTCCTCGCCCCCCAAATCCTGCCTCCCCCTCCTATAACCCTCATCCCTCGCCCACGCGCTCCCATCCCCCGCCACCTCCCCCAACCTTCCAAACACCGTCTCCGTATCGATCAGCCTTACCGTCAGCGCGAGTATGATCTTCGTCTCGATGATTGCCAGTTCCTGCCCTATGCAGTTGCGGGGCCCGCGCTCGAAGGGCGCCCAGGCGTTGGCCGGCAGGGTGGAGGCGTTGGAGGGCAGGAAGCGAGAGGGGTCGAAGAGGAGGGCGCTGGAGCCCCAGAGGACGGGCGAGCGCTGGATTACGTAGACGGCGTGCCAGGGCGTGAAGCCGGCGGTGGGGTACGCGGTGCCGGTTTTGGGGTCGTGGAGGAAGAGGCTGTGGGTGTCGTTAGCATCGCATGTTTGCTGGGAAGAAGGGGGAGAGAGATGTGGGGGGTGGGGCGGGGGCAACCGACTCTTTGGCGCCTTCGCGCAACCCACTTGCTGGTGGCCAGAGACGGAGGACTTCTTTTGTGACGGCGAGGGTGTAGTCGAGCTGGTTCAGGATGTAGGGGTCATCCTTGATGCGCTGGGGCGCTTGTGCCACGCTGCCCAGCACTCTGTCGTGCTCTTCGCGCAGCTTCTGGAGACAGGCAGGGTGTTTGGAAAGCAGATGGTAGGCATAGCAGATTGTCGAGCTGGTCGTATCGTGGCCCGCGAATAGGAATGTTTTCATCTGACTGATGGCGCCTTTCTTGAATTCGCCAGACATGCTCCCAGTGTTTCTGCCGCGGGGCTGCTCTTTGGCCCATGTCTCGATCGCGAGATCCATGACGGAGCGGCTTTTCTTCTTTGGGCCGGCAGACTGCGATTGACGTTTCTTCCACTCTGCGAAGCGGGCATCAAGGACTTTGCCTAGGTATCTGTCCATAGTGCGTGCGTTCACCCATCGTCTATAATGCATGTAAGGGTTTGGGAGAAACTTGCGCAGACTGTACTCCTGAATAGGCATCCGTAGAACTTGGTCTTTGAACGCGTCGACTAGCTCATGATCTCCCCTCTGATTGTTGAGAGATACCTCTCTGTCACCCAGTCAGGCTTCGCTCGCAGCTCTGCAAAACACAGCATTGCGGAAGGGACAACTTACAAGACGACCTTGCCGATGATATCCACGGTAAGTCGTGTCGTCGCATCCTCCATCCTGAAAACATCACCCTTCCTCGCATGCTCCTCAAGAATCTCACAGAAAACCAGTGCATCATCCACGATCCCCGGGACCAACGTCATCAAGTGAGCTGCCTGAAAACCCGGGTTCATAGTACTGCGCCACTTCTTCCATACCTCCCCATTCGTGGACACCATATTAAGCTCCCCAGCTAAGGGGACCAAGAAGTCGGCCTCGCGAGGGCTCTTCTTGGGGTTGTTGGACACAGTGAACTGTAAGGCCATCTCGGGAACCAGAGGTATGATCATGGAATCCGCAAATGGCCAGGTGTCGAGGTATATAAGTGGCTCGTGCCAGAGATTATACTTCTCTGCGATGAAGTAGGGGAATGCTTTCTGGTGTTACCCCCAGCCAAGCTATAAATGATCGGGTATGTAGAGAATAGAGGTCATACAGTGGGGATGCGTCTTCGGCGGCGCAGTAAATTGCATCTCGCCCATTATCTTGAGGTGGCCCCAGAACCAGTGATGTGGAGGACCTGGCTATGGCGGCTTAGCCTGGTGCTTGGTACCAGTGTGAATCTTGAATCTATCTTACCAGATTGCGAAATTGTCTTCGGTGATTGTATGCTTTAGTGAAGAAGCGGACAATACTGAGGATAAACACAGCTCCTATAGCTAACCCATAGAGACCCACGCTCGAAGCAGCCATGATGAAGGTAGAATGGCGCGGGGTCAATCTCGCGGAAAACTTGGTCTTGTATCAAAGGCAAAGTAAAGTGAGAGAGAGAGAGGAAGAGAGAGGACGCAAGAAACGAAAGAGCTTATGCAGATTGCAATCACGACTGTGATGTTGGCAGGGATGTCTACGACCCGAGATTGGTACACTGCTGACTGAGGGGGAGCGCTATGGAAGGACTAGCCTAGCGTGGGAAGGCGTCCTGGCTTATCGATCCTGCGGCACGATGTGCGGTCCATGATGTTATACGTCGCAAGGTTTCTCGCTACAGTATCTCCAGATTTTTGGACGATGTATCTGGTGGTAAGGCCAAGAGGCAGGAACAAGCGCCGTATCGGGGCATACCTAGCTGGCGCCAAACAACCACAGCTTCACCAGCGAGTCAGGTAAGATCGTCGCACAAGTCCGACTAGAGTATAGTGTACGAGAGCAAGGCAAGTTATGTTTCACCTCACATACTTCAACCTCCTAGTAGCATACGCCGCACCGACACTACTCAACGCCCCGATGAACAAGCACACCGCGATCGCATTCGGCCCATCAGTGCCATGATGCTCATCCGGATGCGCGTCCTTCGCCA
Organism: Zalaria obscura; assembly: GCA_024184665.2. Lineage (NCBI taxonomy): Eukaryota > Fungi > Ascomycota > Dothideomycetes > Dothideales > Zalariaceae > Zalaria > Zalaria obscura. Next base: position 114,052 of record JAMKPW020000025.1, on the reverse strand, counting down.
ACTCGGGACTCTTCCCTGGCTCAAGGATCGAGAACACGATCATGCTGATCCCCGTCGCGACGAATTGCGGAAGCGTGGTGTACAGGTTGAGGATGCCGAGGTAGATGCCTGCGAGCTCGCCGGTGGAGGAGTTGGAGGGCGCGTCGGCTTCGTGGTGGAGATGGAGCACACTTGGCTCCATGTCTAGCTCGACTGCTGTCTCGGGAACGCGTACGTATTCGTTGCTCGAGCGCTCGCGCGTGGGGAGGCTGTTAGTACTGCTGAGTCTGTTGATCTCGATGCCTATGAAGGTGAACGGGGCCCAACAGGCAAGTGCCCAAGGTCTGCGTGGTGTTAATGACCGATCAGTCTTTAACGCGCCAGGTGTCTATACTTACATGCCACAGGCGGCTACCAGGAAGGTCGCAAATCTCACTGACGCCACGAAGGGCGCGAATACCATGGCGGCGGCAAACATGAGGTGCCCACATACCCAAGCCGTCAGTAATGACGGTTTTCCTATCGCAACGTGATCGACAATAGGCGCGAGGCTTGGTGGTGGCCGTGCTGTATAACCGGGCTTCTCGTCGTCTTCAGGCGACCTGACTAGCCATGGTAACGCCAAAGATGCAATAGCGGTAACAATGGAGAAGACAATGAGCGAAAGGCTGCCAATGCGACCAATATCTCCAAGCGTGTCTTTCGAGTTTTGCATTTCCGGGGGTGCATCATACCGCAGCCAAGTTTCGCCGATCCATGTTGTGCTGTAAAACAAGAATGGAAACCAGCCTACTTTGCATTTAGTCTTGCATGTGTTGGCCATACGCGATGCGTTACTCACCGATCCATGACCAGAACTGGATCCAGCAGATAGCTTGTATTCTATTGGGCAGATGCTTCGTCGTCTCATATATCTGCCAGAGCATGGCAAGAGCACCATCGTCTCGGCCGTCATTACTGCATGAAACAGTCAGTATGTCATGCGCTCCTGCTTCTGGCCAACCTACCCGTCCGATATGAGGACTCTCTCCTTCGTTGCATAGCAGGTGACTCCGACGGCGGCACAGAGGCCGAAAGCAGCGATGACAGTTAGCTGCTTGAACTGGTGTAATAAGTGAGCAAGTGTTGACCAAACAGGTGATCAGATGGTCCCAACCTACCTGAGTGTTGCCGATTAACGTGCCGAATATGAGGCCCAAGTCGAGGGCGCCGGCGCCATATCCGACAAGATGCCCGACCGCAACCATTCTGCTGGCTTCAGAAACTCAGAAATCGCAGTGCAACAACATATGACTTGAGGGAGTGATCTTACCCCATGCGGAACCCAGCTGCTGTTTCGGTATAGGGAGCGTGTCAACGATCAGACTGCGACATGAAGATTGTACGGCATTGATCGCGAAGTCGAGGGCGTAGATTGAGAACACAGCTAATGTGATCGTGGCTTCCCGTTTCTGCATGACTTCCGTCAGCGTCCATCTGATGTCCTCTTGTATCTGGTGTACTGACCGTCTCCGGGTCTGTGACGAATGCGCCCACGATCTCCTTTGTCCAGCCGAGCAGTAACAGACAGAAGCTGACAATGACGCTACCCACAACCATTACAGGTCTTCTCCTACCCCATTTTGACTTGCTCTTGTCTGCTAGTATACCTACAACTGGCTGCATGATAAGTCCTGAGAGAGGTCCGGCGATCCATACGAGGGAGAGTTTGCTTTTCGTGAGACCGAGCTGAAGGAGGTATGGGGTGCAATAAGTCATTTCGGTGCCCCAAGTGAATCTTGATATGGTTAGTAATGGTACACAAAGGACAAGTGAGTAGGTAGTATGCCGTACTGTAGACCGATCAGGCTGAAGGTCAGAAGTGCCATCCGAACAGACTCAGTGGAGCCTCTGATATGCGGCGTGCCCGCCCATGAGGATGTCTGAACTGTCATCTCGACGATTTACTCTTCGAGTGGTGAAAAGATTTGGCACGTAGGATTATACGGTTGTTGCAAGGACTCGGACTGATCGCTCAGTTCTGGTGGAGCATTGTAGGAGGAATGGCAGACAAATCAGACAGCGGCGTGCAAAAGGAGGTACGAAGGTACCGACGGTAGGCAGTGCCTAACAATTGAATAAAGGAGGTATGGAAGAGAGGCAAGCAACTCCTGTTACTGTACCTTACATGTATCCAATACCTGGGGACACGCGACTCGTGTAGGTTGGATGACGCGCGGAAAGCGGAGGTTCAGGGTCCAATCCGAGACGCTCTCCCAAATATAGCCCAAACTACGTACCTAAAAAAACGTCCGGATCTGTACCAAGATGCATGACATTTGTTAAGAGTGTATAACCTCCGATTCGCTCTCATTCGGTACCCGGTACAGTCATTTCAAAACCAGTGAGACTTCCATGTGCGAACACAGCAGATTGGTAAAGAGAAAAGACTCGCTCGTAGGGAAGAGGTTCGATTCCATCTATGTGCATCACTCTTGACTTGCTCATTTGTACTCAGCAAGAGGGACATCGCTCGTTTGACATGATATTGGTTCAAAGGTTTACGCTGAAGTACTTTCTATCACCGGGACGCCACTAGCACGCCAGTAAAGTAGTCCATCTACAGCTTGTTCTGAGCCTCCGGCTGCGTTGCCCACTGGTAGCCAGCGGCGTCGGAGAACTTGTAACCGTAGGATGAGGTGAAGTCGTCGAGGACGGCTGGGCCACGGGAGCCTGTAGGTTATGTTAGCAGCTGCGCTTCCAAGCCACGAGGAATTTGGATTACCGTATGGGTAGCCCATTGGGATGATCTCCTTGTTGTCGTCAAGGTAGTGGAGGAGAGGAGTGAAGATCCTCCAGCTTGCATCAAGCTCGTCATCACGGACGAAGTTGGAGTGGTCACCCTTGAGAGCGTCAAGAATGAGAGACTCGTAGGCCTCTGGGATCTTCAGGTCAGAGAAGCGGCGGCGGTAGGTAAGGTCAAGCTCGGTGACAACGGTCTGCATGCTAAGACCTGGGAGCTTAGAGTTCATCTTGATGTAGACAGACTCGTTTGGCTGCACACGGATAACCAGCTCGTTACGCGGGATATCCTTGAAGATGCCGGAGGTGACATCCTTGAACTGGATGCGGACCTCGGTCTTCTGCTCGTTAAGGGCCTTACCAGCCTTGAGGATGAATGGAACGCCATCCCACCTCTCGTTCTTGATGTATGCGACCATGGAGGCGAAGGTTGGGCACCTGGACTCCTTTGGCACGGTGTCGTCCTCCTTGTAACCAGGCTTGCTGCCGTCCAGCGACTTCTCGTACTGGCCAATGATGACGTTCTTTGGCTCGATCGAAGGCATACCACGAAGGACACGGACCTTCTCGTCACGGATGTCCTCAGCGGAGAAAGAGATTGGGCGCTCCATAGCGAGCAGAGTCAGGACTTGCAGAAGGTCTGTTGCTTGTGTTAGCAGATGTCCATTTGTGGGTTGGAATTTTCATCGACTTACGGTTCTGCATAACGTCACGAATGATACCGAACTCATCGAAGTAACCTCCTCTGCCCTCAGTGCCGAATGGCTCCTTGAATGTGATCTGAACGTTGTCGATGTGGTTGCGGTTCCAGGTAGCGCCGAAGAACTCGTTGCCAAATCTCAGGATGAGGATGTTCTTGACCATCTCCTTACCAAGGTAGTGGTCAATACGGAAGATCTCCTCCTCCTTCCAGTTTGGCTCCAGAGCCTGCTGGAGCTCTCTTGAGCTGCCCAAATCCTTACCGAATGGCTTCTCGATCTGTGGAGAAAGTCAGCATAAGCCATAGGAGTGCGTAGCTCATGTTTCGTACAATAATTCTGGCGATACCCTTCTTTGGGTAGCAGTTCTTCTTGAGGTGCTCGGAGACGGGAATGAAAACACTTGGGGGAAGTGCCATGTAGAAGATGCGGTTGTTTTCGCTGTGGTCCTTCTCAAGCTCGCTCAGGTGCTTCTCCAGAGCCTGGAAGCTCTCATCCTTGTCGTACTGGCCGGAGATGTAAGAGCACTTCTGGCAGAAGTCCTCAAGCTGCTCCTCCATCTCCTTCGTTGGGGTCTTGATGTAGGACTTGACGCGCTTAAGGTACTCCTCGTGGTCCATCTTTGTCCGCGCATATCCGACAATCTTGACATCTTTTGGAAGGTAGTTGTTGCGGTGCTGTTTCGTCAGTTTCACGTTGTCGGGAAAGCCAATTGCTGCGTTCAACTTACGAGACCGAAGAGGGCTGGGAACTAGGAACCTGTTAGCTGCACTTGATTGCACTTCCAGCGACTACCACTTACGGTCTTCTTCTTGGCCAAGTCACCGGAGGCACCGAGCACGATGATGACAGTGTTCTCCTTCAGCTCGGCAGTGCTGCATTCAATCGATCCCGGTTAGCCCTCGTTCTGTGCATGGAGACGTCGCCAATGAACTTACCCGGCATTCTGCGGGACATCAGGATGGATAACGGTGTCCGCCATTACGACGAGTGTAGCTGTGATTGACAAAGGTGATGCTACGAGGGACCTGAGTCAAAGTAGAAGTGATGCAGGTGGGTCGGAGATTGAAGCAGCGGATGGCAGAGGGCAAGCGTTGAGAGAATGTCCGATGTCTTTAGCTTCGCGGCGTTTAACCAAAGCTAGTGGGGGTGGTTGCTCTCCCGCAAGATGATATCACACGTCACGATTGAGTCGACGCTGCGCAAGTACAGGTAGGGATTGTTGATTCTCTTCGCGGGATGAATAAATCGGAGATGAATTCAGCACACGAGGAAGTATTTCTTGCGGTGTATGAGCCTCAACATGTACGGTCGCAGATCAGTCAGCAATTGATCACCCTTTACCTAACGGACATGGCTCGTCTCGCCAGGAATGCCGAAGCTCGCACTCCCCTCCGGAACGCCAGTTGCATCTCCGCCGCAGCTAGCTAGCCCGCCTTCTTCGTTACCCGATTATAAACTATCTGACAATACCCGCCCTTTGTTGTCCTACCTCCTTCCAGCCTCTTGATAGTGATTGCTACAGAGCCCATCCGCTGTCACTGTAATCACTACGGGTGGCAAGTGTTGCTTATATATCATCTCCGAGTAAAAGGCCGCTGTCTGGTCCACTCCGCGTCTTGCGTCTCTGCCCGACGTCGGCGGATCTATTGGCTTTTGCCAGCCCTTTAACTCCGGCTTTCCAGGCCTGCATTTAGCCATAAGGCCACCTCATATTGTTTTCTCCGGAGCCGCAACCGCGACCGTACTGCTACGACTCCAAAATGGACTTTCAATAAAAGCAAGGGGCCATAATGATATTTCGACCGCTGTCGGTACCCAGTAGTGCTCAGTATCAGCTGTGTTCAAGATGCCCTTGGCGTTTGAGCTGTTGACATCTCTTATCGGACTTCCTGCGGCATCGACATGATTGATGACAGATACTTCTCCGCCTCGACCTAACTTACCTGATTAATGTATGGACATTTCGTACGAGTACGGGCTTCAACAGGTCTCGCGGGAGTTTTGATGACGGCCCTCGAAATTTTGCCATGGTCGCCTGTCTTTGTACCTGGATCCTCTGGGAATAACAGCATGTCCTTAGCTTTGTGAATGGACGAAATTCTCATTCAGTAATTTGCTTAGAAATCCTTTTACCGCGAGCCAGTACGCAACGAGCTGGCTGCTGGGTCACGGACAATAACCGTCTTACCAACCCCTGCTACCTACCATCGCGGCGTGCATAGCGGTCTGGGTAGTGTACGGCAATGACAGCAAATGTACGCATATCGTAGTGCCTTGACGGCAAGTACAAGCTGGCCTCGTAGTGTCACCGGCTTTGAGACTGAGGAGCCACGAGGATAGTGGAGTGGCGGTGAGAGCTGGCTACAACTGCTCTCAAGAATATGCGAATTGCGGACCGAGGGTATGCAATACAGCATAAGCGGCTTCTGGTAACGCGACGGCTGCAGATAAGTGCATGCGCATACTTCGGGCCAGTCAGGTAGTTATAGAACGAGAGAACCAGAGTGAGATGGATCGTCCATGAGCGCGCCGAACCGGCAAGAGTAGGTATGAATCGACATCTCGAAGCGTCAACCCGGTACGTCAGCGTTCCTGAGCTACTAGCGTCTCATATATGTGGACGCGTATAACAGCTCTTGCTTGAGATACGCGACGGTAAGGGTGCTCCTCGATGCGGAGGTTGTGTGTAGAGGCGCTCAAGACATACTATAGAGCAGACGACATGTCGAATAAGCTCTCAGAAACAGGACATATCTGCACCATCTGAGCCTGGGGTCAAGCGCCCCAATGCATTTGAACTAATAATTACTGCCATTCAATGTCTATGACTATTGTGAGGAGACATATTCTGGTGATGGCTTCGGGCGGCCCTGGGCGTCTTGGAGGCTTCGAAGTTGCAATTTGGCCCGTGCGCACAACTAGCGCTTCCTTAAGCGAGCACGCGCTAGAAGTCCACATCTGATTTTCCATTCTGCGGGCAGCGACGACTTCAGCGACGACATCGATCTTTTCCTCGAACCGACCGACCGCACATCAAAATGCCTTCCGAGCAGGGACACCGCCTCTACGTCAAGTGAGTCGACTCTTCCGAGAACGCCTGGTTATGAAAGAGGAGGAAGTACCAACAAATCAATTTCGAAACATCCGAATGGAAGGACAGATGGATTGGAGGCATACCGAACACGATACTAACAAGTATCGCACAGGGGTCGCCACCTGAGCTACCAGCGTGGCAAGCGTAACACCAACCCAAACACCTCTCTCATCAAGATTGAGGGTGTCGAGAGCCCGGAGGCCGCCAAGTGAGCATGAATGAGAGATCGCACAGCCGGACAATCACTCACAACCGTACAGCTTCTACCTCGGAAAGAAGGTCGCTTTCGTTTACCGTGCCAGCAAGGAGGTCCGCGGCACCAAGATCAGGGTGATCTGGGGCAAGGTTACCAGGCCACACGGTACGCCCAGCAAGCAGCATCTACTCAGCTGCCATTGATTCTAACGAAAACCCACAGGCAACTCCGGTGTCGTCCGCGCTCAGTTCAGGAACAACCTCCCACCAAGGTCCTTCGGTGCCACCGTCCGCGTCATGCTTTACCCATCTTCGATATAGATAACGAAAACGGGGAGAGGGGATGGTCGACCGGATGTTGATGAGGTCAAGAGATTTGGGATGCTGTCACTCTTCATCCAGTCGCGCATTGCTCGCACTGGTTCCTGTTCGAGCGTACATGGGGGAGGCGTTTCACACTACTGGGAAAAGGAAGCGGCTACAGAATAGCTTTGCTACCAATTGAAGAAATGATCAAATCTGTCCAGCGCAGGCCAGTCTCCTGACAACATCAGAGTCCAGAAAATGTGTGATATTCCTTACTAGCGTGGTCGAGTCAAAAAGGGACCAGCAATGCAGGTCAAGGAACGCCAACAAGACACGCATCAGAGTCATTCCTCTGCAATACAATCCATTGCCCGACGCGACCCACAACCCAGCGACAGGATACTTACTGAGTATGGCAGCTTCTTCCACAGATGTCCGCAAATTGCTCTTCGAAACTGAGCGGCTGCGGAGTCTCTATGATGCGATCTAGCATCCTCCCACGAACACTGTTCTGCAGCCCCTCCGGCCCTGCGCAATTTCCACATATATGTACCTACCTAGGTATGCATGGCCTTGGGGGACTTCAATGCTAACCTTAGCTCCCACAACAGTCGTGTAAAGTAACACACGTGTGCTCAGTCCTGTTGACTGCGGGTTTGTGATATATTTCCGCCACGACATTCACTATCACGGCCCTCTGGTTGCGACCAGGTTCAATATATGACTGTTCCATTGGTGATCACAGAGATTCCAAGCGTCACGACTTACTCTGCGTGGGGGTCTGCACTCTCGTCCACTCTTGCCTGCACCGAGATTCTAAAATGTCTAAGTCGGTGTTCTTTTATCTCAATACTAGGAGCAAACTAAGTGTAGCAATTCAGAGACCTGTACATTTGTGAAGATAACAAATATCCATCGTAGTGATTTCGATTATGTGTACATGTCGAGTAGGGTCAAATATATCCAAAAAGGGAAGCGACTTGCGGTGCCCCAACTTCGTCATAGAAAGCTTGGCACTGCATGTGCGTTTCAACCATACGCAGAAAGGCTAATCGCAAACTCGACATCGCGTTTGAAACACGCTGTCAGCACTTTTACCTTTCTCGGGGAAATGGTATAGATTTCCAAGTCGAGGACCTGCTAGAAGCGGGTGTACAATAATGGGCGACGACTATGACAGCGCGGCTGACAGCCGGAGGTCATCCATCATGGAAGACACCGCAAACCGCAGACGCAGCGGCCTGTATAGGCGGGAGTCGAACATGAGCCATACTAGCTTCATATCCGATGTGGAAATGGCACAAGACGAGATGTTCTCCGGTCCCATGGCAGAGAGTGTTCCCACAGCCACGAGCTCCTTTGGTCACCGTCGGTCACGCGCAGACTCTACCACGAGCTTTACTTACTACGAGGAAGACCGGGACGGAGATTCTGAAGAGGAGGAAGTATTCCAAGAAGAGGCCGTGATAGACGAAGAAGAGGATATGGACGGCTTTGAAGAGGAAGAAAATGCAAATGGGTTTGCAGAGCCCGATGCCGACATTGAGCGTGGAGAGCGCCGTCCTTCCATTCGTCCTTCCATAAGGAGCCGCAAATCATCTGGATACTCTCGAACATCGGCCCACAGCCCGCTTCTCAGGAGACAGCGTTCCCAAGACACGGATCGTAGTGGGTACGAGCTGGGTGATCGTATGAGCCAGAAGATCTACATCTTAACAGAAGACATGACCATTGTTGTTGCTGGATTTAACACCTCTATGGTCGGGTTTGCATTGTACATGACTATTTGCATTCTTACCGGTGGACTTGGGTATCTCCTGTTCAGATGGCTGCCCCGCTGGCATGTGAAGTTGACTGGCAAGGCAACTCCGCTGTCCTCATGCGATTGGCTGGTCATTGAAAATCAGTGGAACGAAATGCAGGTCCAGACTGTCAACAAGCAAGAATTCGGCCATCCTTTGTCTTCAGTGTTCGGCAACCCAAGCAAGCGAAAGATGCAGGAATACGACGATTATGATGATCCCATCTTGGACGAGCTACGAGTTCTGGATTATCGGTATATCCGCTTCTGTTTCCACCCACTCAAGGACAAGTTCGTGGCTGGCAACACCTGGAAAGATCCTGCATGGACAGACGTTGTTTCGGTACGAGCTGGCATTGACAGCGACGAACAGGAGCTTCGTGAGCGTATCTTCGGCAAGAACGTTATCGACATCGAGCAGAAGAGCATGGGCCAACTTTTGGTGGATGAGGCTCTCCACCCTTTCTACATCTTCCAGATCGCCAGTCTTTTCCTCTGGTCGGTGGACGAGTATTACTACTATGCCGCTTGTATCTTCGTCATCTCTGTCGTCAGTATCGCATCGACCCTGATTGAGACCAAAGCGACCATGAAACGCTTGCGGGATATCTCACGTTTCGAATGTGACATCCGAGTCTTACGCAGCGGGTTCTGGCGATATATTGAATCGAGCGAACTCGTACCTGGAGATGTCTACGAGGTCACAGATCCCAACCTCGCGCAGCTTCCTTGCGACAGCATGTTGCTTACGGGTGACTGCATTGTCAATGAGAGTATGCTTACTGGAGAGTCCGTACCTGTCTCGAAAACACCATCTACTGATGAGTCTTTGGAACTCCTCAACCTTAGCGCGTCCTCCATCCATCCAGAAGTTGCAAGGCACCTGTTGTTCTCTGGAACTAAGATCATCCGAGCGCGCAAGCCGCAAGATGACAAAAGCGATGAAGCAGCTGCTCTTGCCTTGGTCGTGCGTACTGGATTCAATACCACCAAAGGTGCTCTGGTCAGGTCGATGCTTTTCCCAAAACCTTCTGGCTTCAAGTTCTATCGCGACTCTTTCCGATACATCTCGGTTATGGCCGGCATTGCAGGTATCGGCTTTATCGCCTCATTCATCAACTTCGTGCGTCTGGGTCTTGCGTGGCACCTCATCGTTGTCCGTGCACTCGATCTGATCACTATTGTCGTCCCTCCAGCACTGCCAGCTACCCTCACGATTGGGACGAACTTTGCATTATCACGACTGAAACAGAAGCTCATATTCTGTATCAGCCCGCAAAGGGTCAATGTGGGCGGCAAAATTGATGTTATGTGTTTTGATAAGACCGGAACCCTCACCGAGGACGGACTGGACGTTCTTGGTATTCGAGTTGTGCAGAGACCTGCCAACAGGTTCAGCGACATCACTACGGACACTTCGGCTCTCTTGCCAGGCACGAGCTACGAACGAGACCCGACTGTGGATTATAACGCGAACAAAGCGATTCTGTACACCATGGCTACCTGTCATTCTCTCCGCGTTGTGGATGATGAGTTCATTGGCGATCCACTTGATTTGAAAATGTTCCAATATACCAACTGGCAGTTTGAAGAAGGTTCCGAGAGACCTGGCAACGCTGAAGAGGAGGAACAGAACTCACTGTCACCGTCGGTCGCACGTCCACCACCAGGAGCTGAGTTCGACCTGGACGAAGACCTGGATTCGCCAAACAGCAGAAGGCCGATCGAGCTGGGTATTTTGAAACAGTTCGAATTCGTTTCTCATCTTCGACGCGCTAGTGTGATCGTTCGCCAGTTCGGAGACCCTGCTGGTGATATCTATGTTAAGGGTGCACCTGAGGTCATGAAGGAAATCTGTCGCCCAGATAGCTTCCCTCCGGATTACGAGGAACTACTGGCCTACTATACCCACCGTGGCTACCGTGTCATTGGGTGTGCTACTAAGCACATCTTCAAGCTCAACTGGCTGAAAGTGCAAAAGATGAAGCGTGAAGAAGCGGAGTCCAATTTGGAATTCGTCGGCTTCATCATCTTCGAGAACAAGCTAAAGCCTACCACCACTGGCATCATTGAGGAGCTTCGTGATGCCAACATTCGCACAGTTATGTGCACTGGAGACAACATCCTCACCGCTATCAGTGTCGCGAGAGAATGCAACTTGATCGACCGGAACGCGCACTGCTTCGTACCTCACTTCGTCGAAGGCGATGCACGAACACCTCTGTCGAAGCTTGCGTGGGAAAGCGTCGACAATCCGATTTACCAGCTGGACGAGAATACTCTGAAGCCCCTGCCGCCTCCTGCCGAGCACGATTCTTCTCTACCGTACGATGTCTCTAACTTACGCAATTATTCAGTTGCGGTCAGTGGCGACGTCTTCCGCTGGATGGTTGATTTTGCCAATCCGAAAGTCTTGAACGAGATGCTTGTGGTGGGCCAGGTCTTCGCTCGCATGTCGCCTGACGAAAAGAGTGAGCTCATTGAGAAGCTACAGAGCATCGATTACTGCGCCGGCTTCTGCGGAGATGGTGCGAACGACTGTGGTGCCTTGAAGGCAGCAGATGTCGGCATTTCACTGTCGGAAGCTGAAGCCTCAGTCGCTGCTCCCTTCACCAGCCGAATATTCGACATTTCTTGCGTACCAGAGGTCATCCGTGAAGGACGTGCAGCCCTCGTCACTAGCTTCAGCTGCTTCAAGTACATGAGCTTGTACTCTGCCATCCAGTTCTGCTCGGTCAGCTTCCTCTACGCCTCGGCATCCAATCTCGGCGACTTTCAGTTCTTGTACATTGACCTTGCGCTCATCCTACCGATCGCCATTTTCATGGGCTGGAGCGGCGCATACCCGACATTGTCGCGTAAGCGGCCAACAGCAAGCCTCGTCTCACGAAAGGTGCTCACTCCGCTCCTTGGGCAGATTGTCATCTGCGTGCTGGTGCAGGCCGTTGCCTTCAAGGTTGTGCAATATCAGCCGTGGTTCCAACCCCCTGTCCTGGACAAGGAGCACTCCAACTCGGAGAACTCGGAGAACACAAGTCTCTTCCTTGTGTCATGTTTCCAGTACATCTTGTCCGCTATAGTCCTCAGTGTTGGCCCACCATTCCGGCAGTCGATGGCTCACAACCGTAAGTTGCTCTATCCCCTCAGGCACTGCAAACACCCTTGCTGACCTGTTCTAGTACCTTTCGTAATCACCATGGCCGTTGCCCTTGGCCTCTCCGCTTACATGCTCTTCGACCCAGCCGACTGGCTGTACGACCTCATGGAGCTGACATGGATGTCGGCCTCGTTCAAGATCTTCCTCCTCGTTCTCGCTGTCGGTGGCTTTGCGTGCTCGTATGCGGCTGAGAGGCTGTTCTTCCCGAACCTGGCGAAGTGGATCGGCAAGGCGGGCCAGAGACTTAGACCTGGGCACAAAAAGAAGAGGAAGGAGTATAAGATTATTCTGGAGAGCATGAGGGTGTAGTGTATAAAATGTTTGATATGATAGAGTCTACATTATGTAACGAAGAATGATGTGTATATGTCATCACGTATCTACTACTGTACCGTATCCTACATGCTGGAAAGCTGCATATGGCCAGCATGGTTACATGTAATCAAATAGATAGAGCTGATCTTTCCATGTTTGAAATAGTCGGTCAGGCATATAGCCACTCAGCCCGTCGACGACAAACGGCAAGCTTACTACGGTTTCACAGCGCGTTTGGGGGCATGCCTTCATTGCAAGTGCAAGAGCCTGCAACAAGTTCGGGTTGTAAGTGGAGACTACCTTACTTTCACTGTTGTGCTGACATTGGCTAACATTGTTCATGACAGTGACCCATTCATTTATCACGATGTCAACGGAAGGACCCAGGCAATGCAACATCAACCACGGGCTACGCATGGATGACGATCATATCGCATCTCCCACACGGCTAGATATGGTACACAACTACCACCATGTTTGCAGAAGAAGAACAGCAACAAAACATCATCTCCGCGTACGTACTTGCTACCGACTTATCATTGGATGAGAACCAAGGTGATGGGCATTGAAGAGAAAAGGACTGTTGGATAGACTGTCGGCGTCGTGTCCCGTCAGCAAATTGAGCCCAGTCAAGGAGTGGAAAATGTTGCACTGACTTGTTGTCGCTGCTCCTATTCGGGATTCAAAATTTGTTCTGGGTGTACGGCACGAACATACCCAGGCAGGCTTGAGGCGTTGTAGTACTGCGATGAGAGACTACATGCACAGGACGCGTTGTTCGCAGACAGGCTTTTTGGAAGTCTACTGGCGGCATTGCTGTAGCATTAACAAGTATGGTACTTTTCCATGCATACATGGACAGAACACCGTCGCAGGCTGTGTTGCTTGCTGGCAAGCGAATCACCCAGGCTCTGCCTCCCATATATGTACCTCGGAAGGGTTTCAAGTATGGGTTGACAGCGGCATATAGCGCGTTTAACATTAATCCAGGTATCCATGTATTCACTCATGCCAAGAATGGCATGCTTCTGATTGGCGCATCTGGATCTGGATCCATCGCAGATCTGGGGATCGACACCCCTCCGACTCACATGTACTCTTACTCTTGCGGGCTCCCACCCGCGTGCCTCAGAAGTTGTTCCCTGATGACTGGTCTGAACTCCTGCTTTTCCCCAAGATGTATTTCGATCCATCCGAGTCAAGTAAGAGGATTTCGCATGGTCGTGATGGTCTTGGCAGAGGAATTAGAGGCGGCTCAATGACATCACCACTTTAGATCGCCAGGCACCGCAGTGTATTGTTTCGCATGTGAAGCGCGCAACATCAGTTTCTGTATATCATAGCCATCATTGCTCGAATAACCGTTCCCAAAAAAGCGCAGTTTCCCCGTCTCAGTCGGAAAGCCGTCTCGCAGTTCGACATCTCATCTCGCGCAAACCAAAACCATCCATATATCGCCCATCATGAACTACGGTAAGTACCTCAATACGTACCAACACTACAATCATCCTCACACTATCTCCACAGACGCCCTCCTCGAAACCCTCCTCGACGGCGGCTACCTCCCGACCCCCGTAATCCGCGCCGGCATCCGCGCCCAACTCCGCCAACGCATCTCAAGCATCAGCAGCACCTCCAACGCCTCCGCCTACGCGGCAAAAATGCGCTACGTCGATCTTCTCCGCACGCGACCGATCGCGATCGAGACGGCGAGCGCCAACGAGCAGCACTACGAGGTCGGCACGGGGGTGCTGGAAGCGTGCTTGGGGCCCAGGATGAAGTATTCGTGCTGTTTGTATGAGCCGCGGGAGGGGAGGGGGGAGGGGTGGGTTGGGCGGGGAGAGGGGGCGCTGGGGGAGGCGGAGGTGAGGATGTTGGAGGATTATGTGGGGAAGGCGGGGTTGGGGGATGGGATGAGGGTGTTTGATCTTGGGTGCGTTTTCCGGGTTCTCTTTTCTCCTCCACGTGCAGTTACGCCACTGGGTGGTAAGTGTGGGGGCAGTGAGTGAGTGAGTGAGTAGGCTGATTGACAGGCTTCTAGGTGCGGATGGGGCAGCCTGAGTCTGTACCTTGCGGAGACGTTCCCGAACTCGCACATCACGGCGTTCTCGAATAGCCGCACGCAGAAGGAGTACATCGACGGCGTGGCCGCGGCCAAGGGCTTCATGAACTTGACGGTCATGACTGGCGACATTGCGACGTACGAGTTCCCGTCAGATATGCTCAACAGCTTCGACCGCGTGCTGTCCATCGAGCTGTTCGAGCACATGAAGAACTACGAGTTGCTGCTGCGCAAGGTCGCGGGGATCCTCAAGCCAAGGGGGCAGTGCTTCGTGCATATCTTCGCGCACAAGGACAGCCCTTACGATTTCGAGGACGGCTGGATGACGCAGCATTTCTTCACGGGCGGGACCATGCCCAGCGCCGATCTGCTGTTGTTCTTCCAGGAGGATCTGCGCGTCAAGAAGATGTGGTGGGTTAACGGGAAGAATTATGCCAAGACGTGCGAGGTGAGTGCCTCGGGCGGCAACTGCTTTGTTTCGAGCGGGATAATTGCTGACGACGACCGTAGGATTGGCTGGCGAAGATGAACGCGCATAAGAAGGAGATCTGGCCGCATTTGGAGGAGACGTATGGGAAGGAGAAGACTCTGACGTGGTTTCATCGCTGGCAGATCTTCTATATGGCTTGCGCGGAGCTGTTTGCTTATAATGGCGGAGAGGAGTGGGGAGTGTGTCACTACCTGTTTGAGAAGCCGAGCCAGTAACTGGCTTGCCAATAATCTGATGTATAGGATTTCTCCAATAACTATGCCCTTGGTGATCGTGGTGCAACTTAGTGTTGGCGAATAGGTTGTGTGATCCTTGGAGGTACAGGTGTCGACTACAGCTTTTCAGACAGGTGATTGTAGCAGTCGCTGCGTGTAATGGTTCATAGCCAATGCTGGCCTCTCTTTGGGAATATGTACAAACATGATGATGGCCGCGACCAAGCGCTTATCAGCCCATCATCCAGTAACGCCTCTTTGCCCAGATTCATTCCCTCGCAGCCTCCTCTTCCGACAGTCGGATACCGTCCGCCTTTATGCAGCATCACCGCTCAGTGGTCCCATGGGTGCTTCCAGCCAAGGAGGGCTGGGCCGTCTTTCCGCGCGCGGTACATCACCTGCTTGCGTGTCAGTCAACTGTCATCTGCGATGCGCACTTGTGTCGTTGGATTGCCGTACGAAGAACCACATGCTCGCGGGAAGAGCAACGGCGAAGAATCTGTAGAGCGGCCTGACTGGGTGGACGTGGATCGGGTGGCTGCCGTGTGCGCCGGCGCCGTGCGATGGACCGTGGCCTGCCATTGTGATATGCGAGCTGTTCAATCGTGAGCAATTTGTCGCTTCGGGTGGGTGTGCGAGTGCTGGTACCTCTGCTGTGTTGGCGGGCTCACTGGGTATGTGCTGGGTTGATAGACAAGATGGAGTGAGGTCAGGGCAAGCTTCATACAAGTGATCGTGGGTCAGCGGCAGAGGCGGCGATCTGCGGCCAAAGCTTGGCATTCCCGCGTCGCTATCCGCGTCTAAGTCAAATCGCTACGAATAGGCCAGGCCCATTGGCGATATCTAATTAGTTCACTTCGGTCGCTCCTTCCACCCTCTTCGAAACTCCAGGAGCTCCTTCGCGACGACATTGGAAGGTCTTCTCTTTCATCTCTTTCACGCAGCTAGTCGCGATATCAATGCGCTCGCTTCATCTATAACCGCATCATCGCCCTGTCCCCATGCTTGAACGCCGAAGCTCCCATCTTCCTTCATTCTCATATTCTATTCGCACGACATCTCCACAAACCAGCAAGAGACAGAACCGACATTCTTTCACACGCGTAGCGAAAATGGCGGCGACGCCTCCGGCCTCAGTCGACCCAACCGAGCGCAGATATCGTGGATGCGCCAGGTTAGAGGATTATGAGATTACAGACAAGCTCGGAGAGGGAACATTCGGTGTGGTTTCGAAAGGACGCTCCAAGCGCACAGGAGCAATCGTTGCCTTGAAGAAGATTATTATACATAACGAGAAAGATGGCTTCCCAATCACAGCGCTTCGAGAGATCAAGCTACTCAAGATGCTCTCTCACGTCAACATTCTCAAGCTTGATGAGATGGCTGTAGAGCGCCACAAAGGTATTGTGAGTTGGAGACTGAGGAAAACAGCAGAAGCTGATCTGGATACACAGGCGACGGCAAGAAGAGGGCTACGCTGTACATGGTTACGCCTTACATGGATCACGACCTTTCAGGAATGACGACCAACCCAAGTATTCGATTCAGCGAGACCATGGTCAAATGTTACATGCTTCAGCTACTAGAGGGTCTCCGATATTTGCACGAAGTGAGAGTTCCGAGCGTACGATTGACGAATAAACACTGACGGTCTGCACCAGAGCCACATTCTTCACCGTGATATGAAAGGTCAGACTATCCTACCAAGGATTACCATTCGCATACTGACTGTGATCTAGCCGCCAATATCCTTATCAACAACCGCGGTATACTACAAATTGCCGATTTCGGTCTCGCTCGCCACTATGATGGACCCACACCACAACCCGGCCAGGGCAATGGGGCAGCAGTTCGCGATTACACCAGCTTAGTGGTAACGCGATGGTACCGGCCTCCTGAGCTGCTTCTCCAATTGCGCCGCTACACTCCGGCCATTGATATGTGGGGAGCTGGGTAAGATCAACACCAGGTATGCAACGTGCTATACTGACGGGTAACAGATGCGTGTTTGCTGAGATGTTCGAACGTAAACCCATTCTCGAAGGCAAATCAGACCTCAATCAAGCCCAAATCATCTTTGAGCTTGTCGGCTCACCAAATGACGAGAGCATGCCTGGGTGGCAGGATCTACCTGGTTGTGAAGGGGTGGTTCAATGGGAGAACACGCGTGGCAACATCAAATCGAGGTTTAAGAATCTTCATCCAGAGGCCCTGTCCCTTTTGAGAGAGCTTCTGAGATTGGACTGGCGCAAACGAATCAACGCAATCGACGCACTCAAGCATCCATACTTCACGACAGCGCCTTTACCCGCCTCACCTGATCAGCTGCCTACGTGGGAGGAGTCGCACGAGCTTGACAGGAGAAAGCATCACGAAAAGCGCAACGCCGCTCCGCCTGCTCCAGCTGGCGGCGACATTGGCATGGGGCCGGAGGAAACCTGGGGTCACAGCAACGGACACGGCTACTCCAACGGCTACGGTGGCTACAACGACCGCAGTCGAGGCAACACCCGCGACAGAGGCCCACCGGGAGCAGGTCCAAGAGGCTACGACAGCAGACCACCAGCCTATGACGACCGTTCCGCTCCGCCCTCCAACAGGCGCCCAGCATGGTCTCGCGATGGCCCTCGCGACGGCCCTCGCCCAGCACCCTACGCTAACGGCGGAGGCCACGACCGTCTCCCACCTCCACCAGACGGCCGCAACGCTCTCCCCGCCCGTCCACAATCGCCCCCGCGCCGAGGACCGCCCCGCGGCCGCGACGACCGCGACACCTACATCCCCTCGTACTCCGCCGCGCGCTACGAGGACGGCCCCGCACCAGCCCGCCGCGGCTCGCGCGACCACGGCTACCGCGATCCCGACGCTCCAACCAGCCGGCCCGGAGGCGGTGTGCCAGGCGGCCGCCAGATCCGCGATTACGGATCGCAAGGAGGGGGCGGAAGGGCGGATAGGCGGACAAGGAGTCGGAGTCCCGAGAGGGAGAGGAGGGAGAGGTTGCAAGATCGCGAGAGAGATTTTTATCGCAGATGAGGTGTGCTGATTTGCTTTGCTGTAGGGAGCTTGAACGTGACTTCGATGAGAGGTGGGCGCAGGCGGGATGGAGCGGGGTCAGAGGGGTTGTGGGAGGGGGATCGGAGTGGGAGATACAGCGGGACTGCACAGATATCGTACGTGCGCTGTTAAGAAACGGAACGCTGGACGGTCTTTTTTCGGGCGCCAGCCAGTCGAACCCCGGTGTCTCCTCAGATACGGCTCGCGAAGGAGCCGAGCCAGCAAGGCTTTCGAAAAAGACGACATGTCGACAATTCGGACACGGGCTTCGAGGCGGCGTTGACGATGAGGGTGCCGGGAAAGAAGACACCCGCATGGAAGAGCCTCCTCAAGACGACGCTGAGAAGGAAGGTCTTGACGAAAAGGAGAATGAAGAGCAAGAACAGGAAGACGCCCTGACAACGGCATACACCAATCCATACACCAATCCATACCCCAACCCACAAGGCACCGTCCGCCCCGTCCGCAACCTCCACGACCTCCTCCTCGACATTCACGACCCCCTCACCACACCGCCGCAATCAGAGCCAGCCCAAGCCCACCCAGCCCAAGCCAGCCCAGCCCCCAACACCACCAGCCTCCCCATCTCCCCCCGCCCCTTCCTGACCGCCGCCGCCCTCGTCTGCGCGACCCGCGCCCACGCTTCCCGCCTCTGGAACGCAACCAACATCGCCCTCTGGGCCTCGGACATCCCCCTCCCATCCCCGTCCCTCCTGCCGGCACCCGTCGCAGGTGGGCGCGGGAGTCCCGACCTTAGCCGCATGACGCGCACTCCGCGCACGCGCCGCCGCTACTCCGCGCCCAGCGTGTCGGAGCACTGCAGTTCTTTCATTCTGCAGCCGGAGACGGAGCCGCCGATGGATGTCGCCGAGCCGGTCTGGTGCTGGGAGGGCACAGGGAGGGAAGTGGAGAGGGCGCGCACGCCGGGGAAGGGGAGTGTGAGTCAGCCTGACCTGAGGAGGAGCAGGAATTTGAGGGGACGGTGGTTGGGGGCGAGGGAGTTTGGGCGGTGGGGGGTTGGGGGGAGAGGGTACGTGTGGGTGAGGGTGAGGAGGGGTGAGGGGGAGAGTGAGAGTGACGGGGAGTGGTGGTGAAAGGAAGCCTGGGGGTTGTTACAAGGCTTGCTGCAAGGGGTTTTTGGTGCGTGGAGGTCGGGCACTATGGATGCGTTGCGCTCTTGAGATGGACAGGAGGTGACGGGTTAGAGATACTTTGGTTGGTGGTTGGCAAGGAGCAAGAACCGTTGACGGATGGGGTGTAAGATAACAGCAAGGTATGCACTATACCCACTCAATGAAACAAGACGCTCGCTCCCGAAGACAAAGTCGTCGTTCTTTCGAAACGTGTGTATGAACGAGTATATATAGTAGATGGCGCAGCTCTAAGTAAGGTAGATGCACATACACTTATGTGCAGGTTTAAATGCGACAAGTCTTTTTTTTGCCCGCTCGCCAGACTCGACTTTTGTGACCACCAGGGGACAGACAATGCAGAACATATTTATAGCTATGTCCGAACGCCCTACGCTATGCGAATGCACCTAGTCCAAGAAGGTGAAGAGATTCGTGTGCACGACATTCAGCGCCCGGTTCGCCTCGGACTCGGCGATGACGCAGGAGATGTTGATCTCGCTCGCACCTAACACAATAATCAGTATGTGTTCATTACCCTCCTGCTGAATCGGAACCAACTCACCCTGCGAAATCATCTCAATATTGATCCCCTCCTCCCCCAGCGTAGCGAAAAACCTGCCGCTAATGCCAACCATACTCCTCAACTGCCTGCCCACAAGACTAACAATCGCCATACCAGGGACGAGATCGACATCGCCCCAGACAGACAGGTCGTCGACCGCGCCCTTCAGCGCCTCAGACTCGATCTTCATCTCCTCCGAGTCCGGCCCCGCGCCGCTCAGCAGCGCGACTTCGCTGTGCAGCGCCATGGACACGTGCACCTCGGAGGACGAGATCAGGTCGACGGAGAGGTGCCATTTATCCAGGATGGAGAAGATGGACATGAGGAAGCCGTGGGCGCGGGTGCGCTTCTTGCTGTGCACGTTGAGCACCGTGATGCCGCGCTTGATGGTGACGGCGGTGGGGCGTTTCGGCGTGCCTTTGGTGTCCAGATCCACGAAGGACCGGTTGCGGAAGAGCGCGGGCTTCTTGTTCATCATGTCGTCGGCCACGTCGGGCCAGATGACGGTGCCGTTGTTGCGCGGGTTCTTGACGTTCTTGATCCGGATCGGGATCGCGGCTTTGATCACCTGGTCCATGGTGAAGGGGTGGATCACCTCGGAGCCATAGAAGGTCAGTTCGGCGGCCTCGGAGGGGGTCACGGAGGCGAGGAGGCGGGCGGTGGGCACCTTGCGGGGATCCGCGGTGAAGATACCGTCGACTTCTTTCCAGATCTGGAGCTCGGAGGCGCCGATGCCGACGGCGACGAGGGCCGCGCAAAGGTCGGTGTAGCCGCGTCCGATCTGTGAGAGTAGTCCGCCTGGGACGTTGCCGAAATAGCCAGTGATGACAGGCACGGCGTCGCCGGCCGCGAGGACGGCGGATGCAAGAGCTGCGGACAGGTTCCTGTAGAACTGGTCGTCCAGGCCCTTTTGGACGTCGAAGTTGATGACGTCGCTCAAATCGACGTAGTGTGCCTTTACGCCTCTATCCTCCAGCAGCGCTGTCATGTACAGACAGGACAGCTTCTCTCCCTTTGCGACAATCTTGTCCTCGGTGCGCAGGGAGACCTCTGAGAGGTGCTGGGCGGATTCGAGGATGCGCACTAGGCTGTCGCACTCTTCAGTCACCGCCGCACAGTAGCGGTCCAGGTTGTCAGAGGGTTTCAGGACTGCTTGCCCCGCTGCGATGTGGTCCTGGCGAATCACCTCGACGATGTCGACATATTTGCGGGAGGAGGGCTTTTCAGCCTCACGGGCGGCGCGAAGGAGTCTATAGCAAGTTTTCCGTCAGTGCTTCCATCCAGTCTCTTCTCCGACGACACGCGTCAAGCGTAACGTAATTCAGCGTACCTGTTGGTAGTTCCCTCGCTCTTGGTGTACGTGCTGCGTGCCGAGCAAACCACAGCGATGCGATGTTCACTCAGACCTGCTCTGTTGTATTCAGCATCCAGTCCTCTCGATACACCATATCCAGCCCTCTCTTACCGTACAATATCCTCCGCAATCTCGACCGCGAATTTTCCCACACTGGTACCGCCGAATTTCTGGACGACCCAATTGCCTCCGCCGGGGAGGTTCTTTTCCTGCTGGTGCGGTATTGAGTCTACGAAGCCATTGGCTGTAATGTGAGAGGGTGCCATTGCGAAAAGTTGGCGGGAGCTGGTGTGGTGTGGTCGTTGTATGGTGTGTAAGTTATGAGTGTATGAGTCTGGAGGGGCAGACTTCGGCGATGTTCAGGGCGATGACCTGACTCAGATTTGCTGCATGGACCCTGCGTAGATCTCACTATCCCGAATACGGTAATCAGTCACCCGCAAGAAGGGAAACTTTGACATTATTGCGTATACTATCTGTATACTATCTGCATACTATCATTACCCTCTGGGCACTACACCAGCTCCTCGAGTAAACTCTCCAATTCCTCCCTCTCAAAGGGCACACTCAGCCTCTCCGTGCCCATACCATCCTTCCTACTCTCAATAATCTGATGGTCATGGAACTCCTTCAACAACGTCCTAAACCCCATCTCCGAACTGCAAACAAACTCCTCCACCGCCTTATGATACAGAGTCCTATACTCGACACCCTCGACCACTGAAGGTAAAGGCTTGGGCTTCGGCTTCGGCCTCGCCTTCGCAGGCCTGCCTCTGCCCCGCTTCGACGGCGTCTCCGGCTCCTCAAGGTCGTCGAACCCCAACAACGGCTCGTCGTCATCAACGAGCTCCTCCTCCGCGATCGGCAGAACCGCGCCGTCGGACTCAGCCGCAAGCGCCAGCTGTTCAGCAACCAGGATACGGAACAGGTTCCTCGCGTTCTCCGGCAGGCTGCGCAGGACATAAGTAACGCCGTCCTTGCCGCCTATTCTGCGACCGCTGCGGCCCAGAAGCGTGTTGACGTCGTCCACGACGTCTATTTCGGCCGTGTAGGGCGCAAAGGTCGTCGTGTCGTGGAAGAGGAAGTGGAATTGGGTGCGCAGCGAGATGTCCCACATCAGGGAGAAATTAGGCGTGTCTGCTGTGGCTACGATGGAGATGCTTGGGTGAGAGGCTAGACGCGCGAGGGCGGTTTGGATAGATCCTTTACGGATTGGTGCTGCATCGATGGAGTTGATGAAGAGGTATATTGGCGTAGCTGGTGGGGAGGCGGTAAATGTTGCCAGTAGGCTTTCGAGAAGTGCGGCGGGCTGGGCAGGGAGCTTGGTCGCTTGAGATTTGGGGAGGAGGTTGGTAGAGATGGTCGTCAGGATGTCCTTCAACGTCAATGCTGGCGTGTAGCCGTTCACTACAAGGATCTTGGGTTGCCTGGAGGCGTGCTGGTAAAGGTATTCTGCGTACTCCAGGACCAGTTCACGCTTCGAGCCGTACCCGTATAGGCATATGTTGAAGCCCTCCTCCAGCTCGAAAACCCATTGATCGAAACTCCGTTTGTGTAAATCCTTGAGGTAGACTTTGTCTTCTTCATGAGGGTCCTTATAAGCATTGATGTTGGCGAAGTAATCCTCGTGGTTTAAGAGCGCACTCGACGGGAGAGTGTTCGTCGATGTCTTGTTCGCTCCGGGCCGGTTCTGGAAGAAGTAGAGTTCATGCGGTGGCAAATCCTGAGGAGGAGTGGGAGACCTCGCTCGTCGTCTGCCCTTGGGTCGGCCTCGCAACTTTCCGGACTTGGAAGGTGTGTCCGGCACATCGATGTCTTCCCCAAGCACAATCTCATCTTCTACGTCTTCCTCCCCATCGATAATCTCGCGCGCCAAAGCTTCTTCTTCCTCTGCGTCTATGCCATCTATATCTTCAAACTCATCAGATTGTCCCATAAGCCTCCTGGCACTTTTCCTCCTGGCTGAACGGTCGGCATCTCGAGCAAGTGTCAGAAGGGATTGGTTGTCGCGTGGCTCGTCATCTTCGTCACCGGGCTTAGCCGGGGTTGTGAAAAGGACCTTTCTCAAGGACCGTGGTGTAGCCTCTCCATCTAATTCGCGATGTGCGCGCTTGAGGATGGAGCGTTGCTTCGACGGTGTCTCAATGGCGGCTCGGGGCGTTGCGACTTGGATGACATCCTCCTCGAATAGCTGAATCTTTGGCTTCTTGGGTGTAATGGACTGCGGTTCGTCATCCTCCGCTATGCACTTTCTCTTGACCATATCTAGTTCTAGTCAGTCACGCAAAGTACCCCAGACTTCAATTGCTCCGCAAACTCACCTCAGGTCTCAAGAAGCGCATGGCGGGTGACGCGCCGAGAACGGGCTCAGGGCGCGCCAATTCCGAGGTGCTGCCGTCCCCAGAGATCCTCGACCACTTGCGGCCTATCTTGACTCATGGTAATTACATGTAGAAAGAGCTCTTTACTGCTGGCGGATATATCTAATTTCTGCGTGTAGTCGCTGTCCGCTCCAATTGTTCTACTCCATTTCCAAGAGTGGTAACGCAAGGGGTCACCGATAATCGCATTACCCTCGACTACCAAAGCCAGGCATTGGGAGCACGTGGACCGGATCGAGTATGGTTAAACAAGAAAAGGCGCTGAGGCGTATCATCTCTTATGCCTTTAGCCAAAAGAGAAGCTACTCTGCTCCCACAGACGGTTCAATTCCTCCTGCGAAAGCAAAGTATGTGCCGACATCGGGCACTTATCCCAAAGGCTTCCTAGCAGGAAGCGCACACGCAGGCGTCAAGCCTAGCAACACCAGATTCGATGATCTGGCCCTTGTGACTTCGGAAGTAGATTGTGAGGCTGCTGCTGTGTTTACGACCAATACGTTCAAGGCGGCACCCGTTCAGATCAGCAAAGAGGTGCTCAGACACGGTGGCATTCGGTCCGTCGTGGTAAACTCTGGATGTGCCAATGCCGTCACCGGTAAGCGCGGACTGGAGGATGCGCGAGCGATGGCGATGAAAACAGAGGAGAGCTTGGGGGTTCCGCCCAAGGAGCACTTGCAGACGCTGGTCATGAGCACAGGTGTGATAGGGCAGCGGTGAGTATACCAATGAGCTATTATACGAATCGTACTGATATGAAGTAGTCTTCCTATTGAAAAGATCACTTCGAAGATCCCAGCACTACAACAATCTCTCGGCAATTCTCACGATCACTGGTTACGGACTGCCCGCGCTATCTGCACCACAGACACTTTCCCCAAGCTCCTGTCGCGCACATTCACCCTTCCGTCGCAGCCAGGCACGACGTACAGTATCGCAGGCATGACCAAGGGCGCCGGAATGATCCACCCCAACATGGCCACCCTTCTTGGTATCGTGTGTACAGATGCCAAAGTCGAATCCGCAAGCCTCAGATGGATCCTCAAGAGGACCGCTAAGACGAGTTTCAACTCCATCAGCATTGACGGCGACACCAGCACCAACGACACCGTCGCTATGTTCGCGAACGGCGCCGCGGCACCCGAAGGCTCAAACGCTATCCAAAAGGCAAACACGCGCCCGGACCTGAAGCAGGAAAGCGAAGATTTCCGTGCCTTCTACGACATCGTGAAGACCTTCATGGCCGATCTTGCCAAGCTGGTCGTCCGCGACGGTGAAGGTGCTACCAAGTTTGTCACCATCAACGTCAAGGGCGCCAAGACGGATGAATCGGCAAAGAACATCGCGGAATCGATCTCCAGGTCTCCCCTCGTGAAGACGGCCTTGTACGGCAAGGACGCCAACTGGGGCCGCATCCTCTGCGCCGTCGGTTACTCCCCCGCCAAGAGTATTGTCAGGCCCCAGCGCACGAGCGTCTCCTTCATTCCTGCCGACGGAAGCGAGGAGTTGAAATTGCTGGTGAGAGGCGAGCCGCAAGAGGTTGACGAGGTCCGGGCGAAGGAGATCTTGGAGATGGAGGACCTGGAGATCTTGGTCCGGTTGGACGATGGCTATAACGGCCCGAACCTCCATGGCGGCGCTGCTACCATGTGGACATGTGACTTTAGTCACGAGTATGTCACTATCAATGGTGACTACAGGACTTGATGGGATATGTGTGGATAGGGGAGCTGTCTGTCTAGTGTACAATCAGCGGTCTATACGTACCTCATACGCTCCAGCAAAAGGGCCATAGCGGCCACATACAGTTGTTATCTGCTCCTGCATGCCCGTAACGCGAACAGACCCCCATCCCAGATTTAGGGACGCGTGGAAGGTCAAGTACAGCTGGGCATATTGCATGCCTTTTAGTCTTCAATTATTTTGATGTATATATTGTACATAAAACACCCCATTTAACACGTACGGCCACAGGCGACTGAGAACAAGGCATCCCGTCCGCTCTGCCATATTTAAGCAGTCGACCGGTCAGTTAGTATTACCGTGGGTGACCAGGTGAGAATCCTGACTGCTGTACGTTTTCGCTTTCGTTTTTGGTCTCCGTCGGATTCTTTTTTTTTTTGGCACCGTCGGCGTGTTAAGTGGGGTGGAAGCTCCCGCTGGTGTGGAGCGGGATGCGGGTGGCGTTGCGGCTCTGCGGATGGGCTTGGCGAGGCTCGGTTGTAGTAACCGTCTCTTGTTACTGTATGACTCTGAATATACCACGACTCCCGTCTCCTTTGGTCAGACACAATGGGTGAAGGAGCTGCTTTCTATGTTGATGGGAGCGGAAAAATCGGTGTTGCTTTCTCTTCTGTCTTCGTAACTTGTCATGCATAATCCTTGTTGGTGGTGCGAAATCGACACGACTGGGGGAGTACTGTGTATCTCAAGTACTCTTAGTATGGTGTCGTTTCGTGCAATGTTTTGATCGTGCGGATACTGTCACCATTACCGACTCCTTAAAGTCGGGCCCGATCCGTTCCACCGAATTCCGCGTCTGAATGAACGGTTATCTGTGTTGGAAAATTCATGTTCCTCAAAACAAGAATTCAAAGGACGTGACTCCGGGAGAAGATTATTTTGGTGGAGCAGACCCGACGTATGTGATCCATAATGGGAACTTGTTACCGGGATAGTGGCGATACAGATGAAGAGGAACAAGACCATGGCAGGGCGTGAATGCTGTGCAGCCCACGTAAGATTAACCGGTAGAGAATGTTCAACTGGCAAGTGTTTTTGCATGCCCTTTGGGTCTAAGGATTGCATGATTCGTGGTGGGAGATTTGAACGACTATGCCAAGTTCGTTTTTGCGTAGTTAACCACTATCATTGATCCCATCAGTCCCATCACCTCCTGTGGGATCGGTGGTCCGAGTCATCTCCTGCGCCAAGTCTGCCCTCCACTCAATGAACTTTTTACTCAAGATGGCGCCCGTCCCAGTCTCGTCTACCTGATACACCTGAATAACATCCGACCTCGCAATCTTGCGGATCCGCCATACGCCATCGCCGACAACCGTATGTCTCAGAAATTCCAAGAACGCCCCAGCAAAGCTGATGCAGGTGTTGCCGTTCCATGAGCGCCGGCCGGTCTTCTGCACTATACCCGGGATACGCTGGGTCATCATTTCCTCAATGTTAACGAGGAAGCCATCTCGGTTACGGAAACCGATGATGATCCTGGGCACGCCAAGGAGGAACGACTGAGCCCAGAATTTGAGAAGTTTCTTCTCGTAGATGAGCGTGTCTCGTTCGCCGGTAGGTGGCCGCGCTGTCTTGAGCTCGATCCACGTTGCAGGATCCTCGGGGTTTTCCGGCTTGTAACCCATGACTGTGGATTGTCAGAAGATTACATCTTACGATGAGAGGATCGAAAACTTACCGCCATCGACCTCCCCTCCGATGACCAAGGACGTCGAACCGATGCCTGTTTTTGTTATGTTGCAGTACTGCGGGTAGTTGTCCACCACTTCATTCTCGCGGTTCTCAATCTCTTCCCGCGAAGTGTCGCCCCATGGAGCGGACATGAGGCAAAGGGTCTCGAATTTGTAGCCTATAGAATCAGTAACATTGCCCAGAATGAGCCCTTGAGGCCTTGAACATTGTACAAGAGCAACTTACCCCAGTACTCTGCAAGACCTTGTGGAGGCCCTCTCTGGTTGCTCCAGCGATTCCTCTGATCCTCCTTGTTCTGGAGTTTCTGTGCATGGTTCTCTTCGACGAATCTGGTACTTGTGAGTACACCGCATCGGAAACTGGACAGCGGAATAGAATGCCTACATTGTGCCCTTTAAGTAGCAGCATGTTAGCCATGTTCTCTGTGGACCAGTGCAGCACCCGCGAAATTGCGCACTTCAAACCGTGTGGCGTTCATCTCAAATCCATCTTGATCCTCATACGGTGCTGTTAGAATCTACTACTCGATTAGCTGTTGTTACCGCGTTTTAAGACAGGCAAGCGAAGATACCTTGGTCATCATGCCTCTCCACGTGATAACGTCGGCGTCAGTCCTCTTCCCCGTACGTCTCTCTGCTTCAACGAGCGTGTCAAGAAGTCCATCGAGGTGCTCGTCCGGAGAGTCATTCCGTTGTCTGAACGTATCAAAACCCTTTGACAAATCGATTGGTTCGGGCCTGGAATCTCCCGGGGTCTTGAAGAAGGGTGGGTAGTAATAGCGCAACGACAGCTCCGAGAATGGGTGAAGCACGTGCTCGGCGTCATACGAAAAGTATGCTATCTCCTGCCGACCTTGTTAGTAGACCAACTGGGCCTATATGCCGTACAAGCGTACCGTTGGCTTTTTGATGCTCGTTTTGACCGAGCTGAAGCGCTCCTTTGGCGCGATACTGAAAGTTGCCATGGCTGAAATCCACTCTCTTTCTCCTTCATCTCCGGGATTGTGACATGTTTTGATGGATCGAAAAGGGAGTACTCGTTTGTGTATACCTCTTCGTTGCCCGCAAACGCACGCGTTTGTATAGTTCTTGGCGTGAAGTACAAGTCCGCGCAGCGGTGGTGGTGTTACGAATCTACATATACAGGTACCTAGCCAGAGCGGCCACAAAGAGAAAAGACCACAGACAGTTGGGCCTCAGTTAGCGATATCCTGAATATAATGCCTTTCCGAGATATCGATGATATGGGTGTACTAGGTGTAACATGCGAATAGCTCCAAGTCGGCATCTACCGAGGATGCGGATGGTACGCCGGATGGGCAGGCCGGGGATGGTCCAAGCTTGATCGAGAATCTTCCAATCCCGAGGTCGGTATAGTATATTTTACTTACATCCATCTCTCCGCCTATACTACGCTGCTACGAATCGGGTTTTGGAGTCAGGAGCATAGGGATATTCTGTCTATCATACACTCTTCATACACACACATCACAATGCAGAGAGCATTCACCTCCAGGACGAGGGCTTCCGCCCTGAACGCAGCTTCGAAGGTCCGCGCCGGTTCGCTGCAACAGCAGAGGTTCGCCCACAAGGTAGGATAGCTCCGCTTCGAGCATTGACTAGCTCTAACATCTCTTCAGGAGCTCAAGTTTGGTGTTGAGGGCCGCGCTGCTCTCCTCCAGGGTGTTGAGACTCTCGCAAAGGCCGTTGCCACGACTCTTGGACCAAAGGGCCGCAATGTCCTGATCGAGTCCAGCTACGGCTCCCCAAAGATCACCAAGGGTATGTTTAGGAGCTGGAAACACAGGCTGCACAAGGATATCATCGCTGACGGTTGATACAACAGACGGTGTCACTGTCGCCAAGGCCATCACCTTGAAGGACAAGTTCGAGAACCTCGGTGCCCGCCTCCTCCAGGATGTCGCTTCTAAGACCAACGAGGCTGCTGGTGACGGTACCACCACTGCCACCGTCCTCGGCCGTGCCATCTTCTCCGAGACCGTCAAGAACGTCGCCGCTGGCTGCAACCCAATGGATCTGAGGAGAGGTACCCAGGCCGCTGTCGAGGCCGTCATCAAGTACCTTGCTCAGCACAAGCGCGACATCACCACCAGCGAGGAGATCGCTCAGGTCGCTACCATCTCTGCCAACGGCGATTCTCACATCGGCAAGCTTCTTTCCAGCGCTATGGAGAAGGTTGGCAAGGAGGGTGTCATCACTGTTAAGGAGGGCAAGACTATGGAGGATGAGCTTGAGATTACCGAGGGTATGAAATTCGACCGCGGTTTTGTCTCCCCATACTTCATCACCGACACCAAGGCCCAGAAGGTTGAGTTCGAGAAGCCACTCATCCTCCTCTCCGAGAAGAAGATCTCCGCCGTCCAGGACATCGTCCCAGCTCTTGAAGCTTCCCAGCAGCTCCGCCGTCCTCTCATCATCATCGCCGAGGATATCGATGGTGAGGCTCTTGCTGTCTGCATCCTGAACAAGCTCCGTGGTCAGCTCCAGGTCGCCGCCGTCAAGGCCCCAGGCTTCGGTGACAACCGCAAGTCCATCCTTGGCGATCTTGCCGTTCTCACCAACGGTACTGTCTTCACTGACGAGCTCGACATCAAGCTCGAGAAGCTCACCCCAGACATGCTCGGCTCCACTGGCTCCATCACTATCACCAAGGAGGACACCGTCATCCTTAACGGTGAGGGCAGCAAGGACGCCGTCACTCAGCGCTGCGAGCAGATTCGCGGCGTCATGAACGACCCAACCACCTCTGACTACGAGAAGGAGAAGCTCCAGGAGCGTCTTGCTAAGCTCTCCGGCGGTGTCGCTGTCATTCGTGTTGGCGGTGCCTCCGAGGTTGAGGTCGGCGAGAAGAAGGACCGCATGGTCGACGCTCTTAACGCTACCCGCGCTGCCGTTGAGGAGGGTATCCTCCCAGGTGGTGGCACTGCTCTCATCAAGGCCGCTGCCAACGCTCTTAACGACCTCAAGCCAGCCAACTTCGACCAGCAGCTCGGTGTCTCCATCGTCAAGAACGCCATCACCCGCCCAGCCAGGACTATCGTTGAGAACGCCGGTGCTGAGGGCTCTGTCGTTGTCGGTAAGCTCATGGATGAGTACGCTGGTGACTTCTCCAAGGGTTACGACAGCAGCAAGGGCGAGTACGTTGACATGATCGCTTCTGGTATCCTCGACCCATTCAAGGTTGTCAGGACTGGTCTTATGGACGCTTCCGGCGTTGCCTCTCTCCTTGGTACCACTGAGGTTGCCATTGTTGAGGCTCCTGAGGAGAAGGGCGGCCCACCAATGCCTCCAATGGGCGGTATGGGCGGAATGGGAGGTGGCATGTTCTAAACGAACCGGACAGCTCCTCTAGGAACACCATGATACCCAACCCTTGATTCTGGCGATGTATGAATATGAGCATTTCTTGTACAAATCAAAAGCATAGCAGTTTATGTAAGCGTCTGTACATTATTACAACAATCACTCCTCCTGAACTTGTCCTCTACTATGTGCTGTGAAGAGCTGCTTTCTCAGTCGTACAAAATGTGTACCAATTAGGCATGTTGTCATGTGATCGTAGTAGCTCGCAGCCTCCGCGGTGGGCGTCGCAAGCGGCCTGGGCGTCCCTCACTGCGTGCTGTAAACCAAGTTGCCCCACTAAACACCTCGTCAACATCTCCAACCAACACACCCTACCCGTACATCCAGTCAATTCTGTTGCCTGGTACATCATCCCTATAAAGTAAGCACACTCGGCGTGGATGGCCATGGTCTGCTGCCTCCGGCTCGGAACCATCAAGTCTTGGAATATATACAGGTGCTGACAACAGTTGTCAGGAACTAGGCTCTCTCCTCTACAGATTCGCAACTTCAACCGCCAATCATGGTAAGTCCAGTCCAGCGCTGCAGATGCACCCTGATGTACTAACTTATATTTGTAGGCTCAATCCGGGTATGTCGCGCCGCACACTCCTATCTAGCCCTCAGATCAACAATCCAGCTCCTTGACCGCCTTAACCGGCTTGCGCATTCGCTTCACACCATTGCGATCAAGCTTCTAACAATACCACCTTTACAGTGTCTCCGTTTCCCCAGACTGCATCACTGCCTTCAATGACCTGAAGCTGGGCAAGTCCACCAAGTGGATTATCTACAAGATCTCCGACGACTGGAAGGAGATTGTCGTTGAGGAGAGCTCGACCAGCGATGACTACTCTGCTTTCCGCGAGAAGCTGTTGAACGCCAAGAGCAAGGACAGGAAAGGAAAGGAGGGCATGGGTGGCAGATACGCTGTCTACGATGTGCAGTACGACACCGAGGGTGAGGGAAGCAGGTACGTTCAAGATCTGCATTGCGCGGCACGCAGTAGCCCCCACGGCTGCCTGATAGGAAAATGCTGCGCGAAAGCAGCAATATAGGTGAAAAACAGATTTGCTGACCATACGGCTACATAGGAGCAAGATCACCTTCATCGCATGGGTGCCAGATGATGCGCCACAATACGTAAGCTTCGCAAGGCATCACTATTCCTCAAAAGCATCGAACTAACCTCGAGTCAGCCTCGCATGATGTACTCTTCTTCCAAGGAGGCAATCAAGCGCGCCCTCAACGGCCTCGCTGCCGACATTCAGGCCAACGACCCAGACGACATCGAGTTCGAGAACATCGTCTCCCGTGTCTCCAAGGGCCGTTAAATATGTACCCTCCCTATAAAACAGCAGAACTCTCAAAGCAACCAGTAGCGACACCGAGATGGTGTACATCTGAGCTGTAAGAGGCACACGCTATGAAGTGCGAAAGACGATGTTGTGGGTGGTGCTGGTGGTGGGGGCGGCGGCTGCAGATGGAAGGGCAGCCTCTGTCATTGAGATGATCCTATAGAAGAGCATGAATATGACACTCCGTTCTTTGTATAGCAAACACCACTACATGTATTTCACTTGACGCTGAAGCTGTCAATGTTTTCGGCCCCTCGTCAATCGTCCCGCTGCACGCCAAATGCTTCGTTTATCTTCCCACAACGACAGGTCACTGAAAATACACGTAAAGAGTAGATTCTCCTGAATGCATACATTTAGTATACACACATCGGTGGTGAACTCTTCTCATTCATCTCCGGTTTGGAATTGCCCTGGGATGACGTCAGGCCAAACGCGCAGAGCGCGACTGCGGACCAATCTTGCTGCAACGTGGAATTCATGTATACCTCCTACAATATCTTTACTATCCGAAGACCACCTCGTTAATCACACTCGATTTTGCGTACTCTCTAAGATGTTGCGCGTGTGAGAATCATCATCCAAGCTCACCTGCTATTTGCTGCCGTTTCCTGAGCAAGGATGTTGCCGTACATCAATACTCGTATGTCTTATTAGAGCTACTCCGTTGAAAGATCTCTAACACTCTATAGCCTTTGCCTATGTGGCCGGGAAGCTTGGTGCTTCAACCGATGACTGTTCGTATATAACCACTTTTAACCGCGTGACTGCTGCTGATTGTCATCAGTGAAACTCATCTTTTCCTTCTTACTTTCCTATCCGCTTGCTGGAGTCCTTAAGCGCATCCCTGATGCCAAGCCATGGCAAAAGAATGCCTTCATTATCGGGTATGCCCAGTACCATGACTGCCGTTACAGCAACAGTATACTGACAAGCAAGTGTCTCTCTCTTCTATCTCGTCGGCCTTTTTGACCTATGGGATGGAGTCAAGACAATCTTCATCAGCGCAGCCGGTGCGTACATCATTGCAGCCCGCATACAGGGACCTTACATGCCATGGATCGGCTTTGTCTTCCTCATGGGCTACATGTCAGTTAGTCATATCTACAGACAGATCAAGTCGGACCCGAGCGTCGTCGACGTCACTGGCGCGCAGATGGTCATGGTCATGAAGCTCACAGCTTTCTGCTGGAATGTCTATGATGGGACTTTGCCGGAGGAAAGCCTTTCCGACCACCAGAAGGATCGCGCTCTACGCACCCTACCCAGTCTGCTGGACTACGCTGGTTTCGTCCTTTTCTTCCCTTCACTCTTTGCTGGGCCCGCTTTCGACTTTGTGGACTATCGCCGCTGGATAGAAACCAGCATGTTTGATCTCCCACCTGGGACGGACCCAAGCAAGGCGCCCCCTACTCGCAAAAAACGCAAGATCCCCCGCAGTGGTACCCCAGCCGCTTGGAAAGCTGTGGCCGGTCTCGCCTGGATCTTTGCCTTTTTGCAGTTCTCTGGCTGGTATAACCAGGGCACCGTCCTCAGCCCCACGTACAACGAGTATGGCTTCGTCCGACGTGTCTGGCTCTTGCATATGCTAGGCTTTACAACTCGTATGAAGTACTACGGTGTATGGAGTCTGACAGAGGGTGCCTGCATCTTAGCCGGCATCGGCTACAAGGGTGTCGACCCCAGGACTGGAAAAGCGGACTGGAACCGCTTGCAGAATGTGCGACCCCTGGATATCGAATTAGCCCAGAACAGCCACGCGTACCTCGGCAACTGGAACATCAATACCAACAAGTGGCTCAGAAACTACGTGTACCTGCGCGTTACTCCCAAGGGCAAGAAGCCAGGATTCAGAGCCACGCTGGCCACGTTCGTCACCAGTGCCTTCTGGCACGGCTTCTATCCAGGCTACTACATGGCGTTCATTCTAGCCAGCTTTATCCAGAACATCGCAAAGAGTAAGTCCCAAACATATCTCTGAATAAAACCACATTCTTAACAACCCATCAGACTCCCGCCGCCTCCTCCGCCCCTTCTTCATGAGCGCAGACGGCACGCAACCACTCCCGACAAAACGCTACTACGACATCTTCA
Source organism: Zalaria obscura (assembly GCA_024184665.2). Classification (NCBI taxonomy): domain Eukaryota; kingdom Fungi; phylum Ascomycota; class Dothideomycetes; order Dothideales; family Zalariaceae; genus Zalaria; species Zalaria obscura. Next base: position 80,223 of record JAMKPW020000025.1, on the reverse strand, counting down.
CCTACCTGGTAACTCAACTCGCCTTCTCCTTCACCGTCGCCCCGTTCATCCTCCTCAGCTTCTCCGACAGCATGCTCGTCTGGTCGCGCGTCTACTTCTACTGCATCATCGGCGTGACCACCTGTTCGCTGTTCCTGCTCACGCCCGGCAAAGCATGGTTGGTGGCGCAGACGAAGAAGAGGGCTAGTCGGCCTGCCATGGCTAGGAGTGACAGTGAGGGCCAGTTTGAGCCGACGCTGGGTCTGCCGAATGATCCCGGTAGGACGTGGGATGAGATGGTCGAGGAGGTGGGAGAGGAGATTAGGAGGAGGAAAGCGCAGGGAAAGCCGATTCCGGTCGAGTTGGAGAGGGCGCAACAGAAGGCGCAGATGAAGTTGGATGCGAGGAAGTGAGGGCTGGGTGGTAGGTTGGTGAGGGCCACTGAGTGGGTAGGTTGGCAGTGTCAACGCAAGTAGGATGTTGCAAAAAGTAGAAAAGGTTTCTCAGCGCAGAGGAATTGCCTGAAGGTGTGATATTTGACTTGCTATACGCGTACAAGTCTCGTACGGTGACAAAGGATATAGTAGGGAACCAAAGTCATCATGGCCCAAATTCTCGCCCGCTAAACGAAACCGCAAAAACGCCACTAACATAATGCCAGAGTCCCGAAACGCCTAATCCTTAGAAACGGGAAAGCCAAAATCCCTTACCCAAGATGCACCAAACTCCATCTTCCGGAACGCACCAAGCACCCCCATCTCACCTTCCTCTTCGCCAAAAACAAGAAAAACGCCACCACCACAAGTCCCGAAACCTCCCAGCCCCCCCTAATCCAAGTGAGAAAACCCGCCAAAACCCCTCATCGAGCTTGACCGAACGCCCGATTCCACACCCGCTTCGCGCTCGCCACCCGTTCCTTCCCCGGCTCCTGCGCCCGCAACGCCTCGTCCCTCGCCTCCTCGACCAACCCCCGCACCGCCCGCACGTCGAGTGGGTTGCGCTGGACAGGCAGGGACGCGGGACGCGGCGGGAGCGGCGCCAGGACCCCGGAGGCGAGAGCGGAGGGGGGAGGGGCGGGCTCGAGCGTCGGCCGTGGTGCGCGCGGCGATAGGAGTTGTGACGGCGTGGCGCGGGCGTGGTGCTGGTGCTGGGGATGGGAAACCTGCGGGTGTGGCAGGCCGGGCGGCAGAGCGGGGCCGGGCAAGGAGAGGAGGGACAGCTCGTAGCTTTCTCCGTTCCCGGTCCAGTGGGGTGGGAGGGCTTGACTCGCGACGAATTGTCTGCTAGGCGAAGACAGCCGCGGAGGAGGCGAGTCGAGGGGCGGGAACTCGGGGGAGCGCGGCGGTATGCTGGGCCGTAGCTGGGGCTGTGAGGGGCGGGGGCCCAGTGAGGGCGATTGCGGCGTATACGGCGTTTGACGCGCGATGGTGTGCCCGGACGCTTTGGAGGAGGTCGGGGGAGGCGAGGCGAGGGGTGGGAAGATGGGGGAGCGGGGCGGTGGCGGGCCCGTATGTGCTGCCGCGACGGTGGCTGTCCCCGCGTAGTAGGTTGAGGTTGACGACATGCTGGACTTGTTCTGGGTAGTTATGTTGGTTTATTGGAGGACGGAGGAAGGCGTTTTCGCTGGAGTTTTGGTCTGGTGAGGGTGGTTCTTTTGCTCCTTGGTGGCTGCTTTCTCCGTGGTACGTGTTGGCCAGAATTGGGGGGATTGCGAGTCCTGATATACTCGGGCATGGCTGATAGTTCGTGAAGGGGAGGCTGATACATTATGATTAGACTTCAGGAAACGCAGGGACATGAAGCTTCGCGACGTGAAAGTTCGAAACCTTGTTAACTATTGATTTAGTAGCCCGCTTAATAAGCGAACAAAGATGAGTACGACTTTGGATATCTGAAATAGAAAGCTTAACACGAACCTGCAAACCTATCATGCTTCCCTACCTAACTCCATCATCAACGCATCGCATCTTAGCCCAGCATTTCGACGCCGTAGCTGCTGCCGCAGGCCCCATCCCACCGCCATCCCAATCTAGGACAGCCGGACGCCCACCTTGCGAATAAACTTCCACAACACCAGAACTCCTTCCATGCCTCGCTTCAAAAGAAAAAACCCAAACAAAGCCCACCCAAACCCTCACCCTCCGCCCCGCGTTACCCAAACTTCCAAACTCTCTCCCTCAACCTAACCCAAGCCGCCCCAAGCACCCCGTATCCGTCTCGCGAGCTGGATATCCTTCTGCATGATGGTGACGCGCTTGGCGTGGATGGCGCACAGATTCGTGTCTTCGAACAGGTGCACGAGGAAGGCTTCGGCGGCTTCTTGCAACGCTTGGATCGCTTGCGATTGCCACCGGTAGATGTTAGAGCCGGCGGGAGCCATGCTGACGCAGATTTCTCGCACCTGCGCGGGGTGGTGTTAGCGGCTGTCATTTAGATGAGAGGTACAAGGGCTGGTTGGTGGTGGGTGGAGGGAGAGGGCTGAGGTAGCTGGGACGGGGTTGCATGAGGGTTGGGGGGAGAGAACAACTTACTAATCTGGAGAAGGGCAGTTTGAGAATGAGGAGGTCGGTGGATTTCTGGTATTTGCGGATTTCTCGTAATGCGACCGTGCCAGGTTTGTAGCGGCGTGTTTTCTGTGGACTTTCTGAAAGGCAAAATACAGCGGTTAGTGATCTTCCTGGTCTGCATCGATTCTCGTGCCTTGACTGAGCCCATGTGCTTTTGCACAACTCGGCCTCAAGGATCGCTTTCGGCTCGAGAAAGTAATGCCACGTACGATGTATGCCACTACTCCTTCTGGGCGCTTTGGTCTTCAATCCCTTCCCGCCTGCCACTGCTCTTTTACCACCTGTGCTCGGTCCACCCTTGCCGCCACGGCGCGCCGTCTGTGGTCCCGCCATGCTTCTCCTACTCCTGTATCCGCGCTTTCAAACGACGCGATCCCAATGTCTCCCCCAAGTCTCTTCCAACTGCTGCGGTGTTTGCGACGCGTCGTGGTTTCTTGCTTTGTTTTGAATCGCACCGTCGAGCCAAGAGTCGCGCAAACAAAAGCTTTGGTGGTACGGTGAGATGGTGCGTCGAAGAGACCAATTCCAACTCTGAAAGTCCAGGGAATGGGTTGCCGGTGTTGTTTGGTCGTCTGTATTGGTGGTTGTTTTGGTATGCTGAAGTCGGTAAGTTCCACGCGTAGGGCTTGGAGACTGGGAATCCGCACGGCTAATCTTATCTCATCTCCGCCCGCTTTGTCTGGCCCATCTGCGTCTCCCCGCGCGGCTAAGCCTTCCCGTCGGCGTCACTCGTTTGGTGACGAATAGCCACCTGGCGAGTCCTGAGTACAATAGAAACAACCCTACTTTCACTCTCGACTGCGAATTTCGCACCTCTCGCCGGCCCTTTCTATTCCTTCCTTCGTCGGACAACGCTCATAGTCCCTATTCAAGAGTAGAACAGAGAAACGAAAGAACATGGCGGCCATGCTAGGCGCCGGTGACGGAGCGCTCGGCCAGGTACCGCTTGAGCAGTGGTTCTTCGAAATGCCCTTTTACACACGCACCTGGACAACGGCTACCATCCTGACCGGCGTGCTGGTGCAATGTAACATCCTATCCCCCTTCCAGCTGTTCTACAGCTTCCGCGCCGTCTACTACAAGAGCCAGGTAAGCCACCCCAACGCGCCCCTGCTTCCACTCCACGTAGATGGGATCTTCGCAATGCCAAAACGACACGACACGATACCACAGGTGGCATAGTGGCTAACAAGCGATCACAGTACTGGCGGCTCCTAACAACCTTCATCTACTTCGGGCCCTTATCGCTAAACCTCCTCTTCCACATCTTCTTCATCCAACGGTACGCGCGCATGCTAGAAGAAAGCGCCCCCTCGCCCGCCCACTTCTCCTGGATGCTCGCCTACGCCTCCACCACGCTCCTCTGCCTCTCCCCGCTCTTCTCCCAGGCCTTTCTGGGCTCCACGCTCAGCTCCACGCTCGTCTATATCTGGAGCAGGAAACACCCGGACATGCAGCTGAGCTTTTTGGGGCTTTTCATCTTCAAGGCTCCCTGGTTACCCTGGGTCATGATCGCGTTGAGTGTGGTGTTGCATGGGCAGTGGCCGAAGGATGAGTTGGCCGGGATCGCGGTCGGGCATGGTATGTTGCAATCGCAATCGTCCTGGTGACGCGACATCAGGACAGGGGAGATCGGGATGCTGACATTACACGCAGTCTACTACTTTTTGAACGACATATACCCCTCTACGCACAATGGGTCGAGACCGATGGATCCTCCGCGGTGGTGGATTAGTCTGTTTGAGCGAGATGCTTTCGTGGCGCCGGAGACGGATATTCAGCCTGCGGCTTTGGACAATAGGGATTTGGCAGCTGCAGCGGCGCCGGAGGTTCGGTGAAGGTAGTCCTTGTATTCGTCTTGATTTCACGATTGTATTGTTAGGCGTTTGAGCGTAGTTACATGTTAGAAGTCCGCCGGGCATTGGATACCGTCCATGTCATTGCTTCGATTCAAGCTATATGGTTTTCTTGCAGTAAAGAAAGGATCACGTGATGGAAAGATCCCCTCAGATCTTCCCGACACTGAGAAAATAGGCGAGGTGGCCGAGTGGTTATGGTAAGCTCATTCACTCCATCTTGGCTTTGGAGAAACATCGTACTAACAGATTCGAAAGGCGCTAGTTTCAGGTAATACCTACTAGTGGGAAACCGCGTGGGTTCGAGTCCCACCCTCGTCAACACATCTTTTTTTGCTGTTTTGCGTGCCTACTAGGCATCCTGGAGTATGGTTTTGTATACCACTGACGGTTCAGGGAGTTACTTTTGCAAATTTGGTGTGCGTGTGACACTTGTGACTTCTTGACTTGGATTGGAAAGGTTAGGAATGATGTCTGCCCGGGCCCAATCACGACAGGCCCTACTATGATATTGCTCATCGACTATCCATTCCCCTACTGTCGTTCAAACCTCCAAACACATCACCCAAGCGTTCTCCCTACCATCTCCCAGTCCCAACACCTCAAAGCCCCCTGCACCATCACTACCACATCTGACCCCTTCCCAACCAGCCCATCCCTCACTTCCCCGCCGCGCTCCTAAACACCCCAACCAACCTCTCCCCCTCCCCCTCATTCCTCAACCTCTGGACCAGGAACCCCTTCAAATCCGCCCAAAACTCCTCACTCGCCAACACCTTCGCCGTCTCCCCCTCCCCAGCCCCGCCCTTCGACTCCGCAACCGCCTCCGCCTGCTCACTCAACGGCGCACCCCCGTCCACATCCATCGCTTCGCCTTCGCCTTCACCCGCCGTACCCTCACCCCCAGCCGCAGCCGCCGGATCCAGGATCTCGACCGCCGGCGACGCGGCGGCCGGCGTGCCCGCCGGACTAGCAGCTCCCCCCAGCACCATAACGGCAAACTCGAGCCTCTGCGGCGGCGGGCCCTCGGGCAGTACATCGCGCAGCGTCTTGAGGTCGGCGGCCGGCCGTTTGTGCAGAAGGAGCTTGATCTTGCTGGTTTCGAGGCCGCTGTGGGAGGAGTAGGCGGATTTGAGGTCGAGGATTGTGGTGCTGAGGGGTTGGGGGGGGAGGGTTAGGGACGTGGTGGTGGGGGTGGGTTTCATTGGTTTCAGGGTTATGGTTATGGTGGGCGCGGCGCTGGGGCTGGTTGGGCGCGAGCGGCGGGGGTAGGGGTGGGTTTGGCGGGGGAGCGTGTACTGGGTGCGCATTAGTTCCTGAGCTGACAGTGACAGCTAGAGAGCGGAATGGGGTGCGTGACTTACGGGCGACTGCGCGGGATACTTCCTGGGATCGGCCACATGGTCGCTGCTCAGTTTGACGGCCCGCTTGTCGAGCGTGGCCAGGAAGGACTTGGCGAAGCTGATCTCGGACATGGATTGTTCTTGCAAGCGGTACGTCTCCCAGTATGTCATGTAGTTGGTTGCGTTGCGGTGGTCTGTGGATGGCTGTGTTGTGTAGGTAGGGGCTCTGGGTTGTGGTTGCTTGAGATGAAACGGGACGGGAACTTGGAGCTTCGGGTTGCCCGCGGGGGAGATCTGACGTCGCGACAGAGTCTTGGCGGCGCGAAGTGAATCTTTGAGCGGTGCAGCTACTTCCAGGTTGTATCATATACCTGCCTCGAGCAGTCTACTGTCCCTCCTCTCCTCTTACTGTTAGCCAAGGCGCAGGCGCCTACCACCACCACGACTATGGCACAAGTCTACAACCTCGAACCCCAACCCACAGCAAAAGTAATCCTCAACACAACCGCCGGCGACATTGCCCTCGAGCTCTTCGCCAAGCAAACACCACTCGCATCGCGCAACTTCCTCCAACACTGTCTCGATGGCTACTACACCAACACAATCTTCCACCGTCTAGTACCGGGCTTCATCATCCAGGGCGGCGACCCGACAGGTCTAGGCACCGGCGGCGAGAGCGCGTTCGACAATGGCAAGCCCTTTGCGGATGAATTCCACAACCGGCTCAGGTTCAACAGGCGGGGATTGCTGGGCATGGCAAACGGTGGAGCCAGGGATGATAATGGAAGTCAGTTCTTCCTGACGCTGGGCGAGACGCCGGAGTTGCAGGGCAAGCACACCATGTTTGGGCGCGTCGAGGGCGATACCATCTACAACCTCATGAAGATGGGGGAGGCGGATCTGGCTGAGGAGGGAGGCGATCGCCCACTTTACCCGACACGGATTACGGGTGCCGAGGTCGTGGTTAACCCGTTTGAGGATGTGGTGAAGAGGGTTCGGGTCGCGACGAGAGCGCCGAAGGAGGAACCGAGGAAGGAGAAGGCCAAGAAGAGGAAGGTGGGGAAGACGCTGTTGAGTTTTGGGGACGAGGAGGGCGCGGATGCGGTGGAGACGGTGGTGAAGAAGAAGGCGAAGGTTAACACGGACTTGATCAGTGCTGGGGTTGAGCAGCCGGAGAAGATGAACAATACGAACATGCCGAAAGCGCCGGAGAGGACGACGAGGAGGAAAGCTTCGCCTTCGAGATCCTTATCTCCGAAACCAGCTGCGAAGGAGGCACCGACGGAGCCGGCGCGATCTGCGAAGCAAGCGTCGCCTTCACCTCCACCCGAACCGCCACAGGTCACAAGCACGATGAGCGCGCTCGAGAAGACCAACGCGCAGATCGCCGCGCTGAAAGAGTCGATGAAACGCACCACGGGCCCGTCGCGTCAGGAGCGCGAAAAGCCCAAGTCGGCGCTCGAGCAGATGATACCAGCGACAGCGACCCGCGGACGGAAAAGAGGCAAGCAAGCCGACGACCGCGCGGGGCTGGACATGTTCAATGCGTTCAAGAAGCGGCTTGGCGAGATGAAGCAGACGGAGGAGCCTGCTTCGGCCACCACCGCCACCGCCACCAATGGCACTGCGAACGGCACGGATGCAGAGACGCGGAAACCAGCGCATGCGAATGGGCGAGGGCAAGGGCAATCCGCACTAGACGCGGAAGACGCGCTGTGCGACCTGCACTTCATCGCGAACTGCCAGTCCTGCCGGTCCTGGGACGCAGACGGGGCTGCGAACGGCGAGGCCGCCGCCGACAATGACGACGATACGGCGTGGTTGGCGCATAAACTGTCGTTTGCGAGGGACACGCTGGGCAAGGATCTGGAGTGGAAGAGGAAGATGGAGGAGTTTGAGGTTATTGATCCTAGGGAGAAGGAGAAGGTGATTGTGGGTTCGAAGAGGAAGGGGAAGGATGGGCGTAAGGAGGGCGGGGGGAGGGAGTGGGATCGCAGGGATAAGAGGCAGGCGAGGGCTTGATGGGGGCGTTGTGGTATTGGAAGGGTAGCCGAATGACGAGGTCAGATGGTTATGAGATAGGATGCAGCCGTCGTGCTAAGCCCCTCTTACTCTCGACAACTTTCGCTCTAGTGAGACTAGCATCTCTGTGCCTCCCGTCCCATGATCCACAAGCACAAGACACATACGGAGAGATAAAAGTGAAGTGAAGCGGCTTGAAAGCCAGACATTACGCTAACAGTACAAGAATCCAATATCAATATTAACCCTCCCCTCAAAGCTTCCCGCCCAAGACACCCCCCTCAATCCTCTCAACACCCGCCTTGTGATTATGCGCCTCAGTCTGCAGCTCGCCCATCGACATACCCCTCTTCGCATCGCCCATATCCTCAACGTCCTGGAAGCTGACCTGCGGCCTGAACTTCTTGCTCTCCCACGCCTTGCTAACGACGCCGTACAGCTCGTCCACCTGCTCGAGACTGAGGCCCTTGGTCTCGTAGATCAGGCAGTAGACGAACAGGATGCAGACGAAGCAGAAGCTGCCCCAGACGAAGAAGACCTTGGATTGCAGGTTCGCGTACTCCGCGTTCACCATGTAGGGGGTTGCGTACGCGATCGCGAAGTTGAGCAGCCAGTTGGTTGCGGTCGTCATCGAGAGACACTTGGCGCGCACCTTGAGGGGGTACAGCTCGCCGGTCACGACCCAGGCGACAGGACCCCAGGATGCGGCGAAGAAGAAGATGTAGATGCAGACGAAGGCGATGGAGGCGCGCTGGGCGTCGAGGTTCGCGGTGCTGGCCACGGTGCCCGTAATCGCGACGATGAACTGACACACGGCCATTCCAATACCGCCGAAGAGCAGCAGGTTCCTGCGGCCGAGCTTCTCGACCAGGTAGAGCCCGGGGAAGGTAGACGCGACGTTGACGGAGTTTGTGATGACGGAGATGATGAACGGGTTGCTGAAGCCTGCGTTCTGGAAATACTGCGTGCCGTAGTAGAAGATGAAGTTCACACCCGATAGCTGCTGCAGCGCTTGCAGGCCCATGCCGGTCAGGAGGCGCTTGATCATGTCGGACCGGAAACAGTCGATGTAGGTTGCCTTTGACAAAGAGGACTCGTAGCGGTGGTTCGCCATGATTTCGCCCAGCTCTTCGACCACGGCTGGGTGGTCGATGGGAAGACGGCGGATCTTAGCGAGGGCTTGTGCGGCCGCGTCCGGCTTGTCTTGCTTGACGAGGAAGCGGGGCGTCTCGGGGAGGACGAGGAGGCCGATGACGATAATCAGGGACCAGGCGAATTGGATAGAGATGGGGATGCGGTAGGAGCCGGAGTCATTGCGGTCCTTAGTTGCGTTGTTGACGATGGCGGCGAGGAAGAGGCCGATTGTGATGGCCAGCTGGTAAGCGCCGACAATCGTTCCTCTGATCCATTTTGGCGCCGTCTCGGACTGGTAGAGCGGAACCATGGCGGAGATGAGACCGACGCCGAATCCGGCGAAGAAACGACCGGCGATGAACATGGGCTGGGCGGTGGAGGCGGCTTGGAGGATGACGCCGAGGTTGAAGACGATGCCGGCAGAGGCCATGAGACCGAGACGACGGCCGATCTTGTCGGCGACGGGGGCGGCGCAGAGCGCGCCGATGAAGGTTCCTGCGGAGAGGATGGAGACGATCAGAGCGTCTTCACCTGGAGAGATGGCGTCGGAGCCGTGCTTGGCGAACTGCTTGATCCAGTATGGCATGGCGAGGATACCGGAGATGGTACCGGTGTCGTAGCCGTAGAGGACACCGCCAAAGGCGACGAAGAGGCCAATGGCGACGGCGGGCCATGTGGCACCCGCCGTGTCGGCAGGCCTCTGGAAAGCGAAACCCATGTTATGAGGGCCTTATGTGGTCTGTATGTATGTGTGCTTCTCTTATTATAGTGATGTGTAAGATGTATCAGAGTTGGGTATTCTTCTGTAGCGAGAGATTGAGAGCGGATTGATATGAACGAATGAAGTAGTGAATGGAATGAATCTAGACGGCAACGGAAGGAGAGACTCGACTGTTTATATACACCACCTGCCAATTTCCTCCCCTCTACCCCGACTATCCCAGTCATCGGACGCTACCATCAGCCCCAGTGAGCCAGAACGAAGTGGATCTGATACCCCTCGGGGATGTAGAATTGACACTCCACTTCCAAGATCCAGATGGCCCCAGACTACGGCGGTGCTACGGCGAGAGGCCAATGGACGGCGATGGAGGACTCGTTAGGCGTGGGGAATGACGACTACCCACCCGCCGTCGAGTGATCTCCATGGTTCAATCTCGGTGCTTCTTGAATGAGCGTTGGTAGTGTACGGTCCAGCTGTTTGTATTCCATGCCAAGCATCACAGCTCTATTGGCATCGTAGGCTTATCGACGATGAAGAAGGGAGAGGAAAGTCTTCTTCGCAACTACTCAAGTCGACGTTATCTGTTCGAGCTGCACAAGCATTGTTTGTAACCCATACATACAGTATGCCATGATGGAGGCGGTTCACGAGCCTGGAGAGAATGGAAGAAGGTCTGGCCAGCCGGCGTCGGCGCAGCTTCGGTGGCCGCAACCTCCTCCCCTTTCCCACCGCCGCTCCGCTATATCCCGTAACCCCAGGCGCGGCTAGACCCCTACCTTGCACACTAGGAGCTTCAGGTTGTGTGCTCAGAGATGCTACTGTAAATAGAAGACCGGGCAGACAAGCCAGTGTTCCCGACATCCCGGTTAGACGGCGACGATGGGCGGCTAGTGACGTATCTTCAAATAACGCCGTATCTCAAAGTAACGCCGTATCTCAAAATAACCTGGCGTGGAGCCGGCTGGAGTCCCCATGGAGGCGGCCTAGCACGCATCTATACATGTAGTACCTTAGCAGTGTCGTGTGACACTAGTAGCCACAGCCATCAACTTAGGCTGCACAATTGCACGCGCTCTGACCGTTTTCCTAGCCAACACGACGCTATGCTATGAGGAAACAGTTGCACATGTGGATCTTTGAGAGATGGAGAGAGTGAGAGAGGAAACTTGCATTATTGCTCCTGAGTAGGCAATCTGCGCATTACTGCAACTGTGAAAGCATCAAAGAAAATTCGTTATCGTCCTCGGCTCTCATCCCATACATAACGCCAATGCTTTTCCCGTCCGGTCCGAAATCCATTACTTCTGAAAGGTTCGCATTACTTCTTAAAAAGTTCCTCCTAGAATCCAGAGAACGCCACAAATGTCCCCCTGGGTATCATGCATGGATTACATCCAGTGGTCGTGGTCCCCAGCGCCTCGCTTAAACAAATTCGTATCGTGTCGTAGTATCGAAAATCAAAAAAGCAATGTCGTGTTGCCCTTCCCAGAGCTCAATGAGTATTGAAGATGCCGCAGTGACAGGCACGTCATGTTGTGTGGTCGTGGTCATCACCCTTACGGCCGCCGAGCCCACAAATGAATATGTCGCAGATTGCAATTTTCTGAGTGTGTATAAGACCTGCTCAGTCGAAAGGCGTAGGCGAATCCTCCATGTTGAAGAGATCGCCCATGTCATCGGCGTGGTGTTCCAAGTCCCTCAGGAGAGCTGGCTGGAAGGCCTCGAGCGTCTCTACGGAGGGTGGCGATGCCATGACTGGGAGAGTCGGTGAAGCTGGGACTGCGATTGCAGCGTGGGTGTTCGTAGAAAGCGCGGTGACTGCTGCGGTGCCGGGGGAGCTGGCGAAGACGGGGCGCTCGGGAACGCGGTCGGCTAAGTGCTGGACCTTCATGTGAGAGTCCGTGATAGCGGCGGTCGCTGGGGTGAACTGGGGGAATGTTGGATCCCAGCCCTGCTGGGGCGTGTTCGGGAAGGTGTGGCTCTGGAATTGTTGCAGAGGGTTCATATTGCCGAAAGGGTCCTGCCAGCCGAAGTTGTTGTTGAGCGGGGTTGGAGGGTTGCTCCTTGAGGGAGTTGAGGTAATGCTTTGCATGCTGTCGTTACGACGGCGGTAGTTGTTGAGATCGACACCGAAGGTTGGGATTTGGAAGTTGTTTGAGATGCTTCCCATCTGCTGTGTACCAAAGCCTTGGCCGTTGAGGCCTTGCATCATGAGACCTGAGTGGTCAAAACCGGTAGACAAGTTGGTGAAGCTGTCCGATGCGTCCATCTCTATATCGTTCAACGCAGTCATGTTGAGGCTACCTGCGCTGAAATCGTTGCCGCCCATTCCATAGAGCTGCATATCCAAGGCCGTAGATGTGCGACGAGGGGTGACAGTGCCGCTGTTGTGGCCGGACCGCATGGTCATGTTGCCCATGCCAGTGCCCAAGGCCGTGCTCCAGTCAGCTCCCATTCCGTTGTTGAACTTGTAGTCCTGGCTATCAGAAGAACCAAAGCCAGAGTCAAAGGAAGCTTCGTGATGTGGGTTGAATGGATCCTCCAGGCGGACCTGTGAGGCCATCTCGTTGTCGGCATCGTAGCTGTGGGAGCTGGTGGTGCGTTGGAGGGGAAGAGCTGGGGGAGGCATCTCAGAAGCAGTAGCGGAAGCTATATGTATCAGTATCATTCAGTCATGACTGAGGGATCTTGTCGTGTTACTGACCGGGAATGCAGTCCTCATCACTACCAGGACATTGCTCTTCAACGTCTTCGTAGCTGTCCTGGCCTTCGACTTCTGTGAAGACCAATGCTTTGTCATCCTCGTCATCATCCTCGAAATCTGAACCGCCATCAAACGCGTAGTTGATGTCTGAGCGTCGAGTACGAGAACCTGAAGTTAGTTGTACGGTTTCTGGCACCACCTTCGCCTTCTTGGTAGGGGAGCTCTCCTCCTTCGTGTTGTTGGCGGACTTGCGGGAACGCTTTCCTGACGCTTTGTTTGTGCTCTTGGTGCGCTCACTATTGGAGGAAGGGATATACTCGCTCTCAGGGTCGACTGCGGTGTCTGGATTCGGCAGCTCCGGCTCAGGCGAGTCTTCGGTCTTGATCTTCTTGACCTTGCGGGACTGACGCTTGGGCTTAGGTGTGTTCAGCTCCGGCTTTGAGCGAGAGACCTTGCTCGCGGAGCGCTTCTGCTTTGAGGACTGTGATCCGTTCGATCCAGGAGCTTCGGCGGTGTGTTCGGTGCGACGCGATTTCGGAGTCTTCGATGGACGCAGGAAGATATATGGCGGTGGTCTTCCGGAAGCCATCTCATCATCCTCGTCATCTTTGCGCGAAGGAACAATGGCATCCTTGCGGCGCGCTTTCAGCGCAGGAGGGACTGATTGTCCAAACTTCACGCGCGCCTTGCGGACCTTGACCAAGTGTTGACGTGCAGCTTCGCCCTTGCAACCGTCCATGACATGCTGCATCGCCTCATCCCATGGTAGAGCGATGCCACTTCGAGCGCACTCATACTCCAGCGCTAGGAGGAGAAGCTGGTCTTCTGCGACTGCGGGCGTAATGTAAGCTTGTAACGTGATGTGCTTGTGGTGTCATCTTACCAGTCCAGCGTACGAGCTTACGTCCTGCGCATGACTTGCGCTTCTTCTTCAGTGTGTCGTCCATGGCGTTCGCATCCGTCTCTTGTGCGAGTTGCTATTCCTGCTGTGTGGTGTATATTGGTTTGTTGTACCAAGATGAGAGGTTGAGAGGAAAGACTACATGTAGCAGAGATAGAAGGATCTCAAATGTTGTTAGTGCTTGTGACCAGACGCAAGTGGGTCCGTTCCATGTACAAGAAGATGCTGTGAACGTTCACATGATAGCGTACATGCATGATGAACGTCAGGGCCAGGAGCCGTTGTACAGGTAGCGTATTCGTGAAACGCGCTAGCCAACCTTCAGGGTTGCCCGAATAGGAAATATGTCAACAGGTTGGCTCCATGTCAACTGGCAGAAGCATGCCATTCCCAGGGGTATTTGAAGACGAGGAGTAGCTCATCGCGTGTCCGGGGTATACCAGGAGAGCGATGTGCTGGGGAGAGACGCCAGTGGAAAGGGGCATATAGCGCCGAGCTCCGTCGTGCTGCCGTAGTGGGATCACATTGTTGAAGCAAATTTGTAAGATGTCGACATGACGCATTGCAGCAAGTCTGACGTGTAACCCCTTCAATGTGGTAAGGCTGATAATATCCTGGGTATCAATCGAGTGTTGTGGCGCATGCTATGGGATGAGAGCGGAGAAGCCTCTCACATGTAGAAGTGAGAAGGGCGGAAGAATGAATTTGAGAAACATGAATATTCGATTACCGACTGAGTCGTGAGAAGTCCGCACCGCTTTCTAGACCGAATTTGCACGTCGCGCAAGAGCGCGTACCGCTTCTGGCTGCCAATACTGGAAGGTTTCCCTTTGCAACACGAGAGCCAAGTTTACTTCAGTCATGGGAGATTTCGCCAGCATGAGGAGTCTGTAGTATCATTTGCATTGTTCTCCATCCTGAACATCTGCTCACACATCGAACTGCACAGGCAAGCATAAAGATTCTCTTCAAGGGATGATTGGTATAGAGGAAAGCGAAGCAAGGCGAAGTGAAGTGAAGTGAAGTGAAGTCGCGCTCGGCTCGCCAGTCGCTAGCCGAAACCGTACTAGCGCCAACTTCGCCAGTCCTCACGGCCCAATCAACATGGAGATGAACGGAGCGCAAGTCGTGCGATAAAATGCATCATTTAAAGATGCCATTGTTTAGGGAATCTATTAAGCCTTCGTCGCCTTAGCCTTCTTGCCAGCGCCGTTCGACTTTCTCCTATCCTTCTTGCTCTGAACGTCCACCGGCGAGGCAACCTCCTCAACAGCAGCCTCTACAGGCTTCTTGGCCTCCTTTGGGCTCTTCGGGCTCTTCGGGCTCTTAGCGACCTTCTCCCCATCTTCCTTGCCTTCCTTCTCCTCATTCACCTTGGACACATCCTTCTCCTTGCCGTTAGCCTTAACAGCTTTAGGATCGACACCCTTCCTCTTAAGCCTATTCTTCCTCGCCCGCTCCATATACGCCTCATCCTCCTCATCATCAAAGCCACCAAACTCGTCCTCCTCAGCCCCAATCGGCGTGTGATCCACCACCTCCTCATCCTCCACATTACTAGGCTTCGCGCCGTTCGCGCTCAGCGCAGACTGGCCTTGCGCTCTGACCGCACCGGCGGGCGTCGGTCCGAACTTCTTGAACTTGGCGACGTAGAAGCCGTCGACGTTGTACGCGTGCGGGTAGTACCGCCTGGTCTCCTTCAAGCTGGGATGGAACTTCTTGCCCATGAAGCTCGTGAAGCCTTCCTTTCCGAACACGAGGCCCGTGGACACGAGCTTGACGTTCGGACGCTTGTTGAGCGCGTACTGAACCACTTGCTCGTTCTCCTCGACCGTGACGGAACAGGTCGAGTAGACGATGTAGCCGCCGGTCTTGCTGGCATGGTCCACGGAGTCGATAGCAGCGAGTAACAACTGCTTCTGCAAATGCGGCAGACGCAGGAAATCCGCCTCGGTCTTGTTGGTCTTGACACTGGCATCTTTGGCGATGACACCAGTACCAGAGCAAGGGGCGTCGAGCAGGACTCTGTCGAAGCCACCCATGACCTTAGGGAACTCCAGCGCGCTGTAATTGCACACGATGGTGTTCTTGACACCCAGACGGTGGACGTTACCGATAAGACCCTTGGAACGCTCCTTGCTTGCATCGTTGGCGAAGATGACACCGGTATTCCGCATCAGGGCCGCCATATGCGTAGTCTTTCCTCCTGGAGCAGCGGCCATGTCAAGACATCTCTCGCCCTCCTGTGGAGCGAGCGCCATCACGGGCAGGAACGAAGACGCAGCTTGGAGAATGTAGTGGCCTGCGAGATATTCGGGTGTGGCACCAAGTGGAACCTGAGATTCGAAAACCTGGAGACCGACCTTGGACCACTTGCCGATCGGCTCGAGAGTAACACCGCGGTTGATGAGGGAGTGAGCCAGCTCGCGACGGTGGGTGCGGAGGGTGTTTGTGCGGATAACGAGGGGACGCGGGGTCTCGTTTGCGTCGAAGAAAGCGAGGGCTTCGGAGGGTGGGAACAGGCTCCAGAGCTTCTCGGCCAGGAACGGAGAGTAGCCGTAGTAAGCGCAAATGTCGGCCAGCAGGCCCTGGATGTAGTCCGTGCGGCTGCGCGAAGGGTCCGCGAGTTCTGCGAAAGAGGTCAAGACACGAGTGGTCTCAGTGATACGTGTACGGAGGAGTTGGAGATCTGGCGCAAGACCGGGCTGCGGTGCACCGTCTTCGTCAGGGATTTCGGCCGAAATGTTGGTTTGAAGGGCGTCGTCTGCGAGTTCAGCTTGCGCCTCCTCGGCCTCGCGTGCTGTCTGAGCATCTAATCTTGCGGAAAGACCAGCGATGTTTGCAGCTGTGAGAACTTCCTCTGCGTCCTCCTCGTCTTCATCCTCCGACCACATCGCTTTTTGTACATCCGGATCGTCTGAGTCTAGGAAGTCGTCATCCTCTGGCTCCTCGTCATCATCCGAATCCAAAGCACCCAAGTCACCAATGTCGCTGCCCTCATCGCTCATGTCGCCATCCTTCAGCATGTCCTCGTCGTCTTCATCTTCCTCCTCCACTACTGACTGTGCTTTCTTTCCCTTGCTCTTCTGCGCAGCACCCTTGGCAGCGAATGTACCCTTGGTCGCGCCGTTGGCCGCAGAGTTCTTCGCCCTGCCTCCCTTGGCAGGGTACTTCGATGGTGCCTCGGTGGAAGTTCTCCGCTTCTTACTGCTCGCGCCGTCTGCGGCCGGATCCTGCTTTCTCTTCTTGTTGAAATTCTCAAAGGGCTCGGGCATGCCCTGCTTCTGCATACGGCGACTTGGACCCATGGCGAAAAATTGCTCTGCGACCGATATAAAAGGTTGCAAGAGAGTGTGTTTCGTCGGACTTAGCAGTCCTCGAGAAGGGCTTTGGGAAATTTCATGTCGGCAAAAGCTCGGGATGCGGGGATGGATGAACCAGTTGCGGAAGTCTGGCCGCCGGAGATCATTAACGTACATGTGTATTCAATCTAGCCATGCAGCATCCTTCTCTCACTGAGGGCAAATAATACATTCATGCTTCAGAATGCTACGCAGCATGTTACAAGTCCGTGTTTCTGGGATAATTCTGGGTATCTCCCGCTGTCCTCATCTTGCGCCCTCCAAATCTACTGTAAGCCAACCTGGACAGCAAGCTGAACGCCGACTACCATTTCCTCCAGTACCAACTGTGCTGTTCAACGAAACGCCGGAGACTTGACGTAAAGCACTAATCCCTCCACGTGTACCAGCCTTATAAATGGTCGTGCTGTTTTCCTGATCAGGGTCATACGTTATTTTTCCTCTCCTAGGGACTATCTCCTTCCTCTGGCTGCTCCTGAATCTTGCTCGTCAACCATGCCGCAACAATTGCGGCACATCCCCCAAATCTAAGCACCCATGCGACGCTGTTATCGCCAACACTTCCTCTCGGCTTCTGAAGTGCCTTGAATATGGCGCTACTGACCAGCGTGGCAATGACCTGTGGAGCTGCGATTGCCACGTTGTGAATGCCTAGCACTACCCCTGCCTGATCAGCACCTTCAGATGGGTCTTCTCCACTGGCAAGGAGCTCTCCATCACGGGTCAAGGGCGCACGCAGTTGCCCTCGTCGGATGGCTTCACGCTTGCTGATCTCTGCTGATATGATGGCAAACGGCGCCCAGCCAGAGAGAGCCCAGGGAACACCGATGAAGCCGACGAGAATAGTAGCACCCGTCGTTGTGCGAACCACAAAAGTCATCCATGTAGCCAGCGCGAAGAGAATATGGGAGAGCAACCAGGCCCGGCGCAAAGTGAAACCAGGAATTACGGTCGATGGCAGAGCATGCTGGATGCGCTTATAAAGGCTCTTTTTGCGGTTGGAGCTGATTGATATCGTTGATGCATTTGGCTGGTAAGAGAAATAGCCGCTGCCTGACATGGATCCAGGGGTCGTAGCTTGCGTATTGGGAGTCAACGGCGTTCGAGGCGGCGGCATAGGCGCTTTGAATGTAGGTTGAACCAAAAGAGGCAGGAAGACTGACGAAGCGAACGTCGTGATCGCGAAGACAAGGAGCGCGAAGGTGCCGATACGTGTCGCATGTTCCCAGGTAGCGTCGATCTCTTTAGGCGTCATGTGTGGGTTCTCTGCGAAATATGGCTCGACGTAGATTTCGCCAACGTAAGTAGTAATGTAGAAGAGGAAAGGAAACCAGCCAATCCATGCAAAAAATTGTACCCTACACACCCTCTTGATCTGCGGTGGGAGCCGCCTCATCGAGTGATACAAATTGCGAAAGAAGGCGAGGAGTCCTTGATCCTGCGGCGTCGGTTTGCCTTCTAGTCGAGCATCTCGCTCTTTTATCGATCCACATGAAATGGTGACCGTGATGGCGAGTGCAAAGCAGGCTATTACACACAGCACTTTGAACTGCGTGTTTCCGAAGAAGGGCATGATCCGTGGTAAGTTGACGTAGCCGGAGAGATATCCGAGGATATTGCCAATACCAGACCAGCGGGATGCCCAGGCATTGGCCTCATTTTGCTGATGGGTTGGCGCGTTGTCTACTATGAAAGCGCGGATTGCAGCTTGCACTGAGAAGACAATAAGTATACAAAGTAAAGAATGGATGGGACTGGACCGCACATACCAACGTTGATCGAGAAGTCAAGCACGTAGATGAAGAAGACAGCAAACACTATTGCGACTGTAGAGACAGCCTTCGCATCTCGGTGGACCCCGAATATGCTCAGGAAACCCGCAACGATGTCTCTTGCCCATGCGAGGCAGACAAGCGACACCATAGTGGCGGTCGCACCACCTATGATGAAAGGTCTTCTTTTACCCCATTTGGATCGTGATCTGTCGCTCTTAATACCAACGTACGGCTGGACCAGCGTGCCAGACAGTGGCCCAGCGATCCAGACGAAAGCCAGAAGGGACTTGCTGATGCCTAGACCGAGAAGATATGGCTACTGTTGTTAGCTTCTGAAGCATTGAGGTAAGTGGGTGCCGCTCACCGATCCATTTGACAGCTCCACAGACCAAGCAATCTGCAGCCTGAATGCTCCCAGTCAGAACTTTTCTTGATCATGCACAGGCTCAGAGTATTGACCCACCCTCCGATTGCTAAAGTCAGCAGCAGTAGATACCAGCTGCTCTTCGTCTCCTGTGACAGATCATCATCCCACTCTTCCGACTGATTCGGCGACGAGACCGCTGAAAGTCCTGGCAACCGTTCTTCTACCTCTTCAGTCCCGCTCGGGGGAAGCAACGGAGAGTACTCATTCTCTTTTCCATTTCCTAAGGATTTACTACCTCTTCTGGAGTCCAATGAATGACTCCGGCGAGAGTGCGAGTCATGCCGGAACGAGACGACCTTTGGATGTGCACCGATGTTTCCATTGGCGATACTGGCTGGGCGTGAACTGTGACGACTGTTTGAACCGGAACTACCATCTTTCGCGTCCATGCTACGGCGTGAAAGAGGACAAGGATATCGCAGCGCCTATTGATGCTTAGGTCGTGAATACGGAGGGATGCGAAGGGTGTTATGTGGGTGACAATTGGCTTTAAGTTGTGACGAATGTCGCGTGCGGTCTGTCTCAGGGCGAGGTTGTGATGCTAAAAGGCCTCAGATATTCCATATCCGAGTGTCACGCGATGGAGTTGTATAGGTTGTAAGGTAGTCAGACGGGCAACGGAAGTAGCGCAGAGATGCAGTTCGCAGCTACAATGGAGACAGACTGCTGGTAGCTAAGGACGAGACGGAAAGAGTGAGGCAGAAGTCGAACGGAACAGGCTGGTACTGGATTGGAAGCTTTCAGGAAATGGGCCGTCCTCGTCTACTTGGGCAGCAGAAGCACGATCACCGGGCCATGTGGTAAAGTTGGCGTCGTGTCCGTGACGTATCAGCTGGAAACAAAAGGCACTGTGCCCTAAACGGGGAAAGCTTCCGCGACTAGGTTCTTGCCGTCCCTGGCGATCGCTAGCGTCAGCCCTTCTCCACATGTCGAGCTGCGTGGCTTCTATCGCAGCTTAAGCCGAAGGGGAAGGGATGCGACCGAAATAGAGGCCAACAATTGCAAACGCCCTCCCAGCGCCTCGAATAGCACGGCCGAAATACCCTACGCAGTTGCGCAACTGTCTCCGTAGGCTACAACGCACGAGTCCCTCTCGCGCACTCCGCAAGCGTCAATCTCTCGAGTCCCAACCTATGCGGAGATAGCACTGAAGGCAGCGGTCTCTCGTTGCGACAAAACAACACATCATGCTGTCTCCAGTCCTAGGGAAGTATGCTTTTGAGCTGCTAAGTAAGCCATCCCGAACACCCATTTCGTGTATGCGACTGACCAAGATTGCACAGAGCGAGCTTCGGATGTGTCCGACGCCGATCCGGATGGTTAGTACAGGCGATAGAACGAGACAGGAATGAGGAGTAGAAGACTGATCGAATACAGAGCCCGAGGCTGGCCAAAAAGAGATCTTCACATCATGGTCGCTCTTCATCCTTATCACTCTACTCATAGTGGCTCTGTTCACAAGCTACATGCTACAAACAAGGAAGATCCAAGCAGTACATGAGACGGTCTTATCTATTTTCGCTGGTACGAGAAAGCGGAACGGGAAACAGTGGAGAGCAGGAAGCTGATATAAGGGCAGGAATGGTCGTTGGCCTCGTCCTACGACTGACAGCGGGGCAATCAGTACTGGGAGCGGTCAGCTTCGACTACCAGTTCTTCTTCAACCTCCTTCTACCGCCCATTATTTTAGCCTCAGGCTACGAATTACATCAGGGCAACTTCTTCCGGAATATTGGTACTATCCTCACATTCGCTTTTGCGGGCACTTTCATCTCTGCCGTAGTTCTGGGCGTTATTCTATGGCTATGGACGCGTATCCCCCTCGAGGGGCTGGACATCACCTTCGTCGAAGCAATGGCTGTTGGTGCCACGCTTTCCGCTACCGATCCAGTCACTATCCTGGCCATCTTCAACACATATAAGGTGGATCCCAAGCTTTACACGGTCATCTTCGGCGAGTCTATCTTAAACGACGCCATCGCCATTGTGCTGTTTGAGACGGCGCAGAAATACAGAGAAGGTGCTGCAAAAGGACACTTGACGGTGGTGTCACTCTTCGAAAGTATCGGAGTTTTCTTGCTTGTCTTCTTTGGCAGCTTGATGATCGGTCTCCTTGTGGGCATCGGCACAAGTCTGCTGCTCAAATACACTCTCGTCAGAAGATTCCCAAAGATTGAGAGCTGTCTGGTTATATTGATAGCTTATGCGTGCTACTTCTTCTCGAACGCTATACATATGTCGGGTTAGTAGCCAGCCTTACTTAACAATTCTGTGACGCTAACACGGCTATACAGGTATCGTGTCGCTTCTATTCTGCGGCATCTGTCTTAAACACTACGCCTACCACAACATGTCTCGCCGTACTCAGCTTACGACAAAGTTCATTTTCCAAGTCATGGCGCAACTGTCGGAGAACTTCATCTTCATCTACCTGGGATTGTCGCTCTTCACAGAGGCTGGCTTGGAATACAAGCCTCTCTTCATTCTGGTCACAGTCGTCGGAATTTGCGTTGCGCGTTACTGTGCAGTCTTCCCCCTGTCGAAACTCATCAACGGTGTCATTCGGTACAGAGCCAAGAAGCGCGGGCGAGAAGTGGCCGACGAACTACCAAAGAACCATCAAATGATGCTTTTCTGGGCTGGACTCCGTGGCGCCGTAGGCGTTGCACTGGCAGCTGGACTCACAGGGCCAAATGGCTTCGCTCTGCGCGCCACTGTCCTTGTCGTTGTCGTGCTGACCGTCATTATCTTCGGCGGCACCACGGCACGTATGCTAGAGATTCTAGAGATCCGTACCGGCGTTGTTGAGGAGATTGATAGCGATGACGAATTTGATATCGAGGTCGTCCCTGGTGGCGGGTTTGCAAACAAGACACGCACTGGGTTCGGTCACGTACCTCGTCCAAGCCAGAACGGGACATACACTCTTGGCTCCGTTGGCAAAGATGATGGTAAGCCGGGCTCAAGGGGCAACAGCAGGGCAGCTAGCAGGGCAGGCTTGTACAGTACAGGCAATATTGCCAGTAGCCCACCCATCCGCCCCGATGGATATCTGCGGCGGAACGGCAGCCGTGCGAACAGTGATCAGCAGGGTGTGGCTGAACAGGGTCTGCTCTCCGTAGAGAACAGTGGCTCGGATGATGAAGCTGGCCTCGACTTGCCGCCATCTGTACGAAGGTCACCTCAGCCGCCGGTGCCGGTGCAAGAGGATACGTTGAACCCTTACCCGAACGCACCGGAAGAAGGACAGGCAACGACATTAACCGCAAGAGGTGCGTTCAGTCAATTGCTTAACGCGACGACCGAAGATGCAGCGACGATGTTTTCGAGACTTGATGAGGGCTTTATCAAGCCGCATCTTTTACTGGATCCGGGGTCCGGAAAACATCATGGTCCGGGTGGACAGTGAGAGGTCTAAAGCGGGCGACTTTGGCGTTTATAGAGAAGCAACATTTCACAATGTCATAAACATGTCAAAATGCAATAATGAGATACTTTTCGACATTGAGTGTGCACACGCGAGAAACAGCCGACTGCACTGGAAAAGCAACCATGAATGTGGCGTATAGCTCCATAATACTCCGGAAGTCTTAGAAAGTGGATATCAAGACGATGCATTCAGAGAGCTGGGATCGAGATCGGATGGAAAAGCGAGTAATTTACCGCCAGACGGGGCGAGTGAGACATAGACAATGTACGACCTTACCTGCTCGCAGCATTCCAAGTCTGCGTGCGCCTTTTCATGACTATAACTTCAAGTCGCCTATATGCCGACCGCTCATATTGGTATGCAGGCAGCAGGTTGGAGGCAGGTGGAGCTCGCCGACCGCCTGTGGTTTCAAGGAGGCTCCGAAATTGAGAGATGGAGCTGGTTGCTCCACAACAAGCTGGCTTGAGCTGGCTTGAGCTGGAGTGCGTGCTGATCCCCCCAAGCATCGCAAGCGGTCTAGATCGGGGAGAGGACAGCTTTTGCAGCCAAACGAGCAGGACGAGGCACAACAGGATAATGGTCGCCAACCCGGAGTGAATAGTAATGAAAGTTGCTGCGGGCCTTTCCGGTGCTATCGTTATCTATGTACTGTATGTAACTAAGGCGGTCATGGTTGCGTAGGGAGTAAGAAGAAGTTTTCTTCGACGCGCCGCCCTGCACGTGCTTAGTGTTTGCCGTCACTTTGCGACGCGGGGCGTCGTGCAGCAGCAAAACTGTTGCTCCCAACCTTTCAACTTCTCGCTGCCAACACATCTCTACCCGCCCCATCCACCTTGCACCTGCATATCTCACCATGTCCGAACCCATTCGCAATAAGAGGGCCGACCAGAAGGTCGCTCCGTAAGTCGACTCTCCATCTCCGAATACTCCAAACCTTATCATGGCCATCCGAGCGAGTACAGCCAAAGCTAACGGCACTCTGCCCAGCAGTACCCCCCAAAACACCCCTGCCAGCAACAATGCGCCCATCTCTCGTGCGCAACAGCCTGGTGTCGCCAGCATCAAGGAGGGTATGTACAAGGATGAGCTCAAATCTCACTTTGGAGCCATATATCTACCCCTCACCGCTACGAGGCTAACACTTCACAGAGGACTTCGACCGCGCCGCTGCTGCCTCCGTCTTCGCCTCCAACCCAAAGCTCGTCGCCATGATGCAGAACAAGCTCGGCAGCCTTGTCGGTAGATCGTCCGGATACGTCGAGTCCCTTCCAACTCCAGTCCGCAAGCGTGTGGCCGGTTTGAAGGGCGTCCAGAAGGAGTACGCAAAGCTTGAGGCACAGTTCCAGGAGGAGGTCCTCGAGCTCGAGAAGAAGTTCTTCAGCAAGTACCGGCCACTTTACGAGAAGCGTGCCCAGATTATCAACGGTGCCGCTGAGCCATCTGAGGAGGAGATCCAGGCTGGCGAGGAGGACGAGGAGGAAGACGAGGACGAGGAGGAGGAGAAGCCATCACAGGAGGAGTCTGCCGACGCCGCAGACATCAAGGGTATCCCCGAGTTCTGGTTGTCCGCTATGAAGAACTCTTCCCTCGCCGAGACCATCACCGACAGGGATGAGGCTGCCCTCAAGTCTCTCACCGACATCCGTATGGAGTACCTTGACCGCCCAGGCTTCCGCCTGATTTTCGAGTTCGCCGAGAACGAGTTCTTCACCAACAAGACTATCTCCAAGACCTACTTCTACCAGGAGGAGAACGGCTACGGTGGTGACTTCATCTACGACCACGCCGAGGGTGACAAGATCAACTGGAAGGATGGCAAGGACCTCACCGTTAAGGTTGAGAGCAAGAAGCAGAGGAACAAGAGTGAGTTTGCTCGATATGGTCATCTAAAAAGCCACTACTAACGCCACTGTAGACACCAAGCAGACCCGCATTGTCAAGAAGACCATCCCAACCCCATCCTTCTTCGACTTCTTCAACCCAGCCATGCCACTATCCGACGAGGATGAGGAGGTTGATGAGGACATCGAGGCCAAGCTCGAGCTCGACTACCAGCTTGGTGAGGACATCAAGGAGAAGCTTATTCCACGTGCCATCGACTGGTTCACCGGTGAGGCTCTGCAATTCGAGCAGGGCTTCGATGACTTCGACGAGGACGAGTTCGAGGATGAGGATGATGAGGACGATGATGACGAGGACCTCGACAGGGATGAGGACGATGAGGAGGAGTCGGACGAGGATGTAAGCGCAACATGATATTCACTCATGAATATACAATACTAACGACCTCGTTCAGGGCGACGGTTCGAAGCCAAAGCAGGAGACTGCCGAGTGCAAGCAGAGCTAGACGGATCCCTCTATGTTCACTACCATCATCTACCAGGGCGAAACAGAGGATGCTAGACCCGCTAGCCCACTGAAGGCAGCGGACTGTCGCTTCTCAGGATGTACATTGCACCACCCATTCCCCCCGACCCAATTACAAAAAAGTCACGCTCCTTGACGCAGCAAATCATTCCCCTTCAACAGCTCGGTGTTTCAGAGGGTCCATCGGGCGTTCAGTTTCGCGGCGCAAACTTATATTAGTACTTCATAATACTTTTTTTTACACGGCATATGGCAGCGGAGGTTGCGGCAGCGGCGTAGACAGTTGCGACGAGGCATGAGAGGGGCGGAATCACGTTGTTTACGAGTACTCTTGCAATAAAAACCACCACTCAAAGACCACACTTATCAATCCATTGGGGAGCTCTGTGCATAGATTCCGGCATACTACACACAACTACTCACATCAACGATTTAATCGCTCAGGTATCCTGGTGGTTATTCACTGCGGCCGAGTTGCGGGCGGGATCGCTGGTCCCTGCAGATTTCGGGGCTCCCAAGGTTCGAGTTGCAGATCACGCAATGACGCCCACACGCTAGTCCGCTCTCACCCGCCAAAAAGTTCGCGGATGAGCAATAGTCCAGCATTGCGCACCGTCTTACGTTTCTAGTCCTTTGAGTCAGTGAAGGACATACCACTTCTTTCTATATACCCATCCTCACCACAATCATGTCGCAGAGCATCCCTATCCACGGCGCCAGCCGCACCGTCTCCAACACCTACGATCTCTCCACCTCGCCCACCATGACCTTCAACTCCCCACCATCCAGCTTCAAGATGCGTCAGCAAGTTGCTGCGTCCGCGAAGACCCTCAAGCCTTTCGACACCAAGGACATCAAGGTCCTCCTTCTCGAGAACGTTAACCAGACTGGTCAGGACATCCTGAGGAGGCAAGGCTACCAAGTGGAGTTCCTCAAGGGCTCGCTTCCAAAGGAGCAGCTCATTGAGAAGATTCGGTACGCTTTCTGAATGCGCGATAGATAGTTGTAGCTTGCTCATACATCCTGCAGCGACGTTCACGTTATTGGTATCCGTTCCAAGACTAAGTTGACTGCTGAGGTCCTCAAGGAGGCCAAGAACCTGATTGTCATCGGCTGCTTCTGCATTGGTACCAACCAGGTTGACCTCCAGTATGCTGCCGAAAACGGTATCGCCGTCTTCAACTCACCATTCTCCAACTCTCGTTCCGTCGCCGAGCTCGTCATTGCCGAGATCATCGCGCTCGCGCGCCAATTGACCGACAGAAGCATGGAGCTGCACAACGGCACCTGGAACAAGGTCTCTGCTGGCTGCTGGGAAGTAAGAGGAAAGACTCTGGGTATTGTAGGATACGGACACATCGGAAACCAGCTGTCCGTGTTGGCAGAGGCTATGGGTATGAAAGTCATCTACTACGATGTGGTCAACCTTATGAGCATGGGTACTGCGACTCAAGTGCCAACCCTCAAGGCGCTGCTTGAGAGCGCCGACTTCGTCACCCTCCACGTTCCAGAGCTTCCAGAGACCAAGAACATGATTGGCGCTAAGGAGCTCTCCCAGATGCGCAATGGCAGCTACCTGATCAACGCCTCAAGAGGAACTGTTGTCGATATTCCAGCTCTCATCGATGCCATGAGGAGCGGAAAACTTGCCGGTGCCGCCATCGATGTCTTCCCACACGAACCAGCCGGAAACGGCGACTACTTCAACAACGATCTCAACAAGTGGGCTGAGGACCTCCGCAGCCTGAAGAACCTCATCCTGTCCCCACACATTGGAGGCAGCACTGAGGAGGCCCAGAGCGCTATTGGTATTGAGGTTGCTGATGCCTTGACCCGCTACGTCAACGAGGGTACCACTCTTGGTGCCGTCAACTTGCCGGAGCTTGCTCTCAGGAGCTTGACCACTGATGAGCCAGACCACGTTCGCGTAAGTGTAGTACTTACACCAGAGGAAGTTTCAACCACCGCTAACAGATTTCAGGTTATCTACATTCACAAGAACGTCCCAGGTGTCCTGAGGAGAGTCAACGAGATCTTCGCCGACCACAACGTCGACAAGCAGAGCACCGACTCTAAGGGCGATGTCGCCTACCTCATGGCCGATATCAGCAACGTCAACACCGACGAGATCAAGGGTCTTTACCAGAGCCTCGAGGAGTTGAGCTCGAAGATCAAGACCAGGGTGCTGTACTAGGTGCGCTTGAAAAAGGAGGAGTTCTTGAATAGATTTATATCACAAAAGCATTAAACATGGCGCACAACGAGGGCGCTCAGATTCTTTGCCTGCATGTATGGTCTGATCATCAATACACGGAGTTGAAGACGATAGGAGGGGCGCTGGGCGTACTCTAAGACAGAAGGCGAGATATCGATAAATGACATAGAAGTTTCGAATGTACACACATGGATAAACAATGATAACTACTGATGTTTGAGATATGAACAAGGCTCTTGTGAATGCGCACTGTCCTCCCTGTACACAATACAGTAAGATATACATATCTCCCGTGAATGTGCATCGTCCTCTCTGCAGACAATACAGTAAGAATATAGCCGGCACTTGCGCAAGCCACGAGGGCCGTGTTACATGCAGGAGACAGCTGAAGCATTTGGTTCGTTCGCTGCTGGCCGGCCGCGGTTTGAGCCTCATCATGTGGGGAGGCGGCTGAGGGTCGCGTACACGGGCCACATCCCCTGGAGATTGTGTATACCGCGCCGCTCATAGCTGTCAGAATCTCAACGGCCGCCTTTGCATGTCGCGACAACACGCCTTCAGCCCAGCACGAGAACTCTTCTTCCTTCATTCATAGCGCTGGAGTTGGGGGGCTTTCCTTCTTTGCATTGAATGCCGTACTAACAGTGCCGTACAAGGAGATACCTCCTTAGAAGACTACCATGGCACACGTTTACGATGTCGGCACCAAGGCGTGGCAGCCTGACACCACTGAGGGTTGGGTTGCCTCGGAGGTCGAGCAGAAGATTGTCGATGGGGATAACGTCAAGCTGGTCTTTAAGCTCGCAAATGGAGAGGTAAAGGAGATAATCTTTTGCATGAGCGGAGATCGCGCTGACAATAAGTTTCGAAACAGTCCAAGACGATAGAGACCACCGTCGCGGCCCTCGAAGATGACAAGAACACATCTTTACCGCCTTTGATGAACCCGGCGATGCTTGAAGCGAGCGATGACCTTACGAACCTGTCCCATCTCAATGAACCTGCTGGTAATTGCGGCCTCAATACCCAATACCGTACGCCCTTACTGATATGTTTGGACAGTCCTACAAGCGATCAAATTACGATATGCCCAGAAAGAGATATATACGTACAGTGGTATCGTCCTCATTGCCACGAACCCCTTTGCTCGAGTCGATTCCCTCTACGAGCCTGGGATGGTTCAGGTATATGCTGGAAAGCAAAGAGCAACACAAGCACCGCATTTGTTTGCGATCGCGGAAGAGGCATTTGCGTAGGACTCCAACCATAACTATTTTGCATGTGTCAGATTTTGCTGACAAGAAACCAGGGATATGCTACGAGATGGCCAGAACCAGACCATTGTTGTTTCTGGCGAGTCTGGTGCTGGTAAGACTGTCAGCGCCAAATATATCATGCGATATTTTGCAACCCGCGAGCCTCCGGACGAGCCAGGCCTTCGCTCCAGAAATCGGGCAGATACCATGAGCGAGACGGAGGAGCAGATCCTTGCAACCAACCCAATCATGGAAGCTTTCGGTAACGCGAAGACCACACGAAACGACAACTCCTCGAGGTTCGGAAAGTACATTGAGATCATGTTTGATAAGAAGACGGAGATTATTGGCGCGAGAATACGGACATATTTGCTGGAGCGGTCGAGATTGGTTTTCCAGCCGCTTAAGGAGCGGAACTACCACATCTTCTACCAGCTGGTTGCTGGTGCATCAGACGCCGAGAAGGAAGAGCTTGGTCTTGTGCCTGTGGAACACTTCGAGTACCTGAACCAAGGAGGCGCCCCACAAATAGACGGAGTGGATGATGCGGAGGAGTTTGTGGCAACTAGGAAATCTCTCAGCAGGATAGGTGTGAACGACGAGAAGCAGCAACAGATCTTCAAGTTGCTGGCTGCCCTCCTTCACATCGGTAACATCAAGATCACAGCCACACGTTCCGATTCGTCACTGTCATCCGAAGAGCCAGCGCTGGTCAAGGCTTGTCAGCTACTGGGTATAAGTGCAAGCGATTTCGCAAAATGGACGGTCAAGAAGCAACTCATAACAAGAGGCGAGAAGATCATATCCAACCTTACTCAACAACAAGCCATTGTTGTGCGAGACTCCGTGGCGAAGTATATCTACTCGAGCTTGTTTGACTGGCTTGTGGAAAACATCAATGGTGCATTGGCTAGAGAAGAGGTCATCGAGCACGTCAACTCTTTCATCGGAGTGCTGGATATCTATGGTTTTGAACACTTCGCTAAGAACTCCTTTGAGCAGTTCTGCATCAACTACGCCAACGAGAAGCTTCAGCAAGAGTTCAACCAGCACGTTTTCAAGCTTGAGCAGGAGGAATACGTTCGGGAACAGATCGATTGGACTTTCATCGACTTCTCCGACAACCAGCCTTGCATTGACTTGATTGAAGGCAAACTCGGTGTTCTTGCTCTGCTTGATGAAGAAAGCAGGCTGCCAATGGGTTCTGATGAGTCCTTCGTCACAAAACTTCACCACAACTTCGCTGGAGACAAGCAGAATTTCTACAAGAAACCACGCTTCGGCAAGTCCGCCTTCACGGTCTGCCATTATGCCCTCGATGTCACCTACGAATCCGATGGATTCATCGACAAGAACAGAGATACTGTGCCTGACGAGCATTTGGAAGTTCTACGCAGCTCATCAAACTCGTTCCTGACCGAGGTGCTTGAGGCTGCTTCTGCGGTGCGCGAAAGGGAGACTGCTGCGACCAGCGCGAAGCCGGGTGCCGTAGCCGCTCCTGGTAAGAGAGTGGGTGCTGCAGCTGCGAGAAAGCCTACTCTTGGAGGTATCTTCAAGTCCTCCCTGATCGAACTTATGAACACGATCAACTCTACCGATGTCCACTACATCAGATGTATCAAGCCTAACGAGGCTAAGGAGGCTTGGAAGTTCGAAGGCCCGATGGTTCTCGGACAGCTCCGCGCCTGTGGTGTTCTCGAAACAGTCAGGATCAGTACTGCAGGGTACCCGACGAGATGGACGTACGAAGAGTTTGCGCTGCGATACTATATGCTTGTACCATCATCCGAGTGGACGGAGGAGATCCGCGGCATGGCGAATGCCATCCTCCGCAGAGCCCTGGGAGAAGCCAAGAATGACGGCACGGACAAGTACCAGATGGGTCTCACGAAGATCTTCTTCCGGGCTGGCATGCTCGCATTCTTGGAAGGCATGCGCACAAACAAGCTCAACGATGCTGCCATCATGATCCAGAAGAACCTCCGCGCCAAATATTATCGCCGGCGGTATCTCGAGACCATCGACTCTATCCGTCTCATCCAAGCTGCTGTTCGTGGCAACATTGCGAGGCGACGGGCAGCAGAAGCCCGTCAAATCAAAGGGGCCACGACAATCCAGCGCGTTTGGCGAGGCCAAAAGGAACGCAAAAACTACCTACGCATCCGCAACAATTTCATCCTCTTCCAAGCGGCGGCCAAGGGCTGGTTGTGCCGAAAGCAAATCCTCGACACACGCTTAGGCAATGCTGCGCGCACTATCCAAAGGAGCTGGCGCTCGAGACAATCGATGAAGAGCTGGCGTGACTACAGGCGTAAGGTAGTCCTTGTCCAGAACCTCTGGAGAGGTAAGCAGGCTAGGAAGACGTACAAGACCCTCCGCGAAGAGGCAAGAGATCTCAAGCAGATCTCGTACAAGCTTGAGAACAAGGTTGTTGAGCTCACACAAAGCCTGGGTACAATCAGGCAGGAGAACAAGACTCTGAAGAGCCAAGTGGCGAGCTACGAGAACCAGCTCCAATCCTGGAAAGCCAGGAATCAAACACTGGAGAGTCGGACAAAGGAGCTTCAGGCGGAAGCCAACCAGGCCGGCATTGCGGCAGCCCGTATCACCCAGATGGAGGAAGACATGCAGAAGTTGCAACACAACTACGAAGAGTCCATGTCGAACATGCGGAAATTGCAGGATGAGGAGAAGGCACTCCGCGAATCGCTTCGGACGACCACCGAGGAGCTCCAGCAGACGAAGCAACGCAGCACGGACTCTGAGAGCGAGTCGATGTCGTTGAGACAGCAGCTGGCCGAGCTGCAGGATCAGCTTGAGTTGGCCAAGCGCGCTGTCCCTGTCAACGGCGAGAATGTCAATGGCACTGCCGGAGCTGGTCAGACTAGTGGTCTCATCAACTTTGTTTCTTCCAAGAAGCCTAAGCGCAGGAGTGCGGGCCCTGAACGCATTGACACTGACCGATTCAGTGCAACCTTCAACCCAAGACCTGTGTCTATGGCCTTTGGCGCTGGCACTGCCCACCAGCAGACTCTCTCCGGCTCCACGTTCCGGCCTGACCTTGATAATGTTGAGGCTGAGCTTGAGAACCTGCTTGCCGATGAGGATGCTCTTAACGATGAGGTTGGCATGGGACTGATCAGGAATCTCAAGATCCCGGCTCCAGGCACGACGCCTCCACCAACGGACAAGGAAGTCCTCTTCCCAGCGTATCTTATCAACCTCGTTACCTCCGAGATGTGGAATAATGGCTTTATCAAGGAGTCTGAACGCTTCCTTGCTAATGTAATGCAATCAATTCAGCAAGAGGTGATGCAGCACGATGGCGACGAAGCTGTCAACCCTGGCGCTTTCTGGCTCTCCAACGTTCACGAGATGCTCTCCTTCGTCTTCCTCGCCGAAGACTGGTATGAGCAGCAGAAGACGGATAACTTCGAGTACGACCGTCTGTTGGAGATTGTCAAGCATGACCTTGAAAGCTTGGAATTCAACATCTACCACACCTGGATGAAGGTGTTGAAGAAGAAGCTCCACAAGATGATCGTACCAGCAATCATCGAGTCGCAGTCCCTGCCAGGTTTCGTCACCAATGAGAGCAGTCGCTTCCTCGGAAAGCTGCTACAGTCTAATAGCGCGCCGGCTTTCAGCATGGACAACCTGCTCTCCCTCCTCAACAACGTCTTCAAGGCTATGAAGGCCTTCTACCTTGAAGACTCCATCATCACCCAGACCATTACCGAGCTTCTCAGATTAGTCGGCGTCACCGCCTTCAACGACCTGCTGATGCGCAGAAACTTCCTCTCTTGGAAGCGTGGCCTGCAGATCAACTACAACATCACTAGGATAGAAGAGTGGTGCAAGAGCCACGATATGCCGGAAGGCACCCTGCAGCTCGAGCATCTGATGCAAGCCACCAAGCTCCTCCAGCTCAAGAAGGCCACCCTCAACGACATCGAGATCATCCAGGATATCTGCTGGATGTACGTTCTCCCCACCCTTTCAATCCATTCACAGTAACACCCACTAACACAACCCCCCAGGCTCTCCCCGAACCAAATCCAAAAACTGCTAAACCAATACCTCGTCGCGGATTACGAGCAGCCCATCAACGGCGAAATCATGAAAGCAGTCGCTAGCCGCGTCACCGACCCGAAGACTGACGTCCTCCTCCTCCCCGCTGTCGACATGGAGGACTCAGGCCCTTACGAGATCGCTGAGCCCCGCGTCATCACCGCCCTCGAGACCTATACCCCCAGCTGGCTGCAGACGCCGCGACTCAAGAGGTTGGCCGAGATCGTCTCCGCGCAGGCGGTTATGCAGCAGCAGCTTGATGCCGGCGCGGGACCGAAGGAGGGCTATGAGGGCGAGTTGGGGAATTGGGATCATTTGAATGGGAATGGGTATGCTGAGGAAGGTGGGCCGGGAGAGGAGGGGGTGCAGGAAGAGCAGACCGTTTGAGTTAAGTCAGTGATGGGAAAGGGAGAGGGGAAATGTGTGTTGGAAGTGAAGGGATTTTTGGGTAGATTTGTATGTTGAGAGCGACCGGCTGATGGGGCCGGTGAAGGCTTCTCGTATCTTAATCGCGCACGCTGCGCTGCGAACGGTAATCTTGTCGAGCATTTTGAGGAGTCTGATGTTCGTGGTCTTTTTTTCTGCTTGCTGCGAGCGCGAAGGCGAGAGATAGGGGATTGACACCCGCGGTTTTGTTTTGGGTGTTGTGGCGCTTGGGTGGTGAAGAACAAGGTGCTGAGGCATGATACAGTAGGATAGTGGAATTCTATGTGGAGACTCCGCTTTCTTGTTCGTTTATTACGCTGAGCTGTCTGCTACCTTTCGCTGTGCTGTGATGTGCCTGCGCTGAGATGGCAAGGGTATGTGACGGAAACCCAAGTACATGATGTGGATCATGCTGCCGCCCAGCACTGGAAGGCACCTTCTGTGTCTGTCCGTCCTCTAGATACGATCGCCCCTCAACTATGTAACGCATAGCACAGCTTTCCGCTTGCGTGCCAATTGGTTGAGTCACTCTGTCCTCCGGGCTTTATGTTAAAGCACCAACCCCAACCCCCTTAAACCAACTCATCCTCCTCATCCTCTACACCGCCCCTCTCCATCTTCACCACAATCGTCTCTCCAATTTCCTCGTCAGCACCGATAACGGCACCGCCCTCCGTCTCAACTGCGGCACTGGAGATACCCTTCCTGCCTCGCTTGGGCGTCGCCTTGACACGGGTCTTGACTTCTTTCGTCTCCTTGCCCATGCCGACCAGCACCGTCTCCTCGTCATCGTCGTCGTCGGCTTGGAAGGCATCGGCTTTGCGCTTGCGACCGCCGTAGGTCTGAGACTTAGCCTTGGCCTTGGTGGCGGACGCGGACGCGGATGCGGACTTGGGCGTCTTGGGGGTCGAAGGGATGGAGGCGGACTTGGAGGTGGAACCGTCGCTGGCTGGACCGACTTTCTTGAGTACGCTGCGTACCATCACTTTCATCGAGTCGATGGAAGCGGCGCCGAAGCTATTGGTGGCGAGGTCCCAGTTTGCCTGTTTTGGCCGTTAGAAGGGCGTGGTGGAATTGTGGATTGGTGGGATTGTGATTCGGTGGGTGAGAGGGATGTGGTTGTGTTAAGATAGATGATCGCTGCTGAGGCGAGGCTTACGTTGGCCATGGGGTTCTCCATGGAGAGGAGGACGGCGACGAGACGATTCTTGTCGTTGTCGCTCAAAACCGCTTTTGCGGTTTCGTAGGAGTATGGCATGGTGAGGTTACCGTGGGCTGGAGCCGTGTGAGGATGGGTGGAAAGTAGCAAAAGTGGGATGGGTCTTCGTGCTTGTGTTATGAAGTAAGACGAGGGCGATGTGTGGAAAGCTGGGAGAGCAGCGGGCTAAGAGCTAGTGGTGAGGGTAGACGCAGAAGGGAGGCGAAGTGAAACGAAGTGAAGCGAAGTGAAGGTTTCACTTGGGGGAAAGCATAGACTTAGTGAATTGGACAGCCACAGTACGAATATCTTCTCATTACTTCGCAGGGATGTTTGAGGCAATAAGATGGTAACCTGATCTTTTGTTCGTATTGCTATGCAATTACCATCGCAGAAGCACGGCTACACTGAGCAAGAGGCCACCTGTTACCGTTCCATAGTCACTGTCAAGTCCCTCAGATTCCTCCCTCTGTGGCTTCAAATCTAGAGAGCGTTGACTGCCGGTCCAGGACCGTCTTAGTCAGTACCAGCGATAGCGTGCTTGCGCTTCTTAGCAGGCGAAGCCTCAGCCATTCCCTCGTCCTTGGTGTCCTTTGCAGCCGGATCGCGTTTGATCTTCGTTGGCGATTCAACATCGTCCTCCATTTTGGCGCTCTTGGAACCACCCTTAGCACTACCCTTAGCTTTCGATGGAGTGCCTTTGACCGGAGAAGCGCTGCCGGGCCAGGGGACGCCTTCTTCAGTGGCCTTGTCGGCCTCCTTTTTGAGCCTGTCCCAGCGCTTACGCGCAGCAGCAGCGTTGGTTGTGTTGATTTCTCCTGCAACGGTGTTCCAGTCGACCTGACTGAGTTAATATTGGGTTACGGCATGGATGAAAGCGAGAAAGAACCGACTGTCTTAATTTCTAGCTGCTTTAGCATACTGTAGCAAAGAGCGAGGCTCTCTGATTCAGATGGAATTTTGATGTTTGTGTAGTGTAGTGACTGTACAGATGTGAGTATCCGGCTGAGAAGCGAGAAGGACACTAGTGATTCAAAATGGCTGCAAGTACCTTAAGGGAAGTATGTAGAGTTTGGTTGCTTGTACCAGGGCGGGCAGAAGGCGGTCAGGTTCTAGGGAGGCGAGAAAGAGGAGAAGCAAGTAGTGAATGTTACAAAGGTTTGGGGATCAACTTCACCTGAGTAAACAGACATGATGCAGTCTTGGACAGATCACATGCATGCTTTTGAAACTTGAAGTACTCCTACCTCCCGCTTTATCTCCCCTCTATCCGACTGACCGCGACTCACTGCGACTCACTCAGCTATCATTCAACCTCGCAAGCCCTGCGGTCTTTCATCTACACGTAAACCAGAAAAACAACAGACCATCGCACTCCACACACCCCGACCATGGCCGGTTGGACCGACGCGGAGGACCGCAAGCTCCTCCTATCCATCATACAGCTCTTGTCCCCAAGCCCGCCCAACTGGGAAGATGTCGCCAACAAGGTCGGCAAGACCAAAGAGGCCGTCCGGTTCGTTTCTAAATTCACGTTCTACTCTTCATTCACGGGTTGCTAATCACGGCATCTCATACAGCCAGCGCTACCAGAAGCTGAAGAAGGAGACCATCGTCGCAAGTGAGGATGACGACGGCTCTTCCGGCCCCGCTGGTCCACGTACCAAGCAGACTGCACGCAAGCGTAACACCAAGGCTACGAAAGATGAGGACGATGAAGAGGACGTGAAGCCGGCCAAAAAGGTCCGTGCTAAGAAGGTCAAAAAGGAGGATGTTGATGCTGAGGATGCAGACGCTG
Organism: Zalaria obscura; assembly: GCA_024184665.2. Lineage (NCBI taxonomy): Eukaryota > Fungi > Ascomycota > Dothideomycetes > Dothideales > Zalariaceae > Zalaria > Zalaria obscura. The sequence continues at coordinate 44,668 of JAMKPW020000025.1, read as the reverse complement.
AGTAGGTTTTGACATGATTCCTGAATAGTATCGAATCGCTAACCTCATCGGCAGGGCCAGCATGGCTTAAGTCATGGTGAAGATGGGAATACAGAGTCTTCAAAGCACCGACGTCGTCTGCATGTATTTGCAATATCGGACGGCAGTCGTCGCAAGCTGGAGGTGAGGAACATGCTGGTTTAGTGGAGTTCGAGGACGGATGTGCGATAATGCATGGGAGGGGAGAAGTGCATCTGCAGCTTGCCGAGGACCAAGCCATCTCCGACCTCAACATCGTACCAGAATATCATAACCTTTCCACACCGCAATGACCATCCTTCCAAGTGCCTCGTCGTAGCGAAAGGGCCGTTTCTGGCTTCTATATTCTGTGCTACCTCGCTGTAGATCGTAATGTGCTATGCGCTGCCCGCAGTAGTATTTAGGCAATCGATGTATCACCTCCACATTCGTCAGGGTACGCGTCTGGCAAACCATCAAGGATACGCGCTCAAAGTACAGAGTGCCTGCATCAACGCCACATCCAGAGTCTTTTTGAGCCCTGTAGCCAGCTGTTACCGTCCAGTAGGAGATACTTCCGAGAGCCTTTTGCGGCACGCGGCTGTCCAGAACCCTGGTTGATAGAGCAACATGGCGTGCTGTTGTTACACAATCACCTTTAGATAGTATCGGAACTCACTAAATCCAGGCAGAAGGCATGAAAATCTGCACATATCGCTGCGGAAGGTAAAGCGTAAGCAGACGTGGACCAGCCATGGGATAATGTGTCATTGCGCGAACTGGCCCGGTCCACTACTATCCTTCACGCTCACTTGAGTTTCACGTAGGCTGCCTTCACTTCACTCTACTCTAGTCTGTATATCGTTGCCTAGCTCTTCTCAGAACTTAAGCATACTCGGTAGTCTCACGCTAGATCACTAAGCGTCACGTCTTCCTACACACTGCTACACAGGCCCAGACTCACTTTCACACCTGCTCAATCTCATTTCACACTGGAGCCATCTCTACGATATCGAATTCACATAAGCTCCAAAAACACACGCACGCAGTTAAAACCAACCCATAAGATGCCAAACTGGAAAGACGGCGCCGTCCTAGAGCGCCTCATCGCGGCCATCGTCGCCTCGAACGGCTGCAAAGTGCGTTCAACCCCCGTATCCCTCTCCCTGCCCATCCACTCCATAAAGCTTACTTTTCCCTCTTTCCACAGATCGACAACATGATGGTGGCCCGCTACTTCGGCGAAGACATCACCTACGACGCCGTCGAGAACCGCACCCGCGTGTACCGCAAGAAAGCCAAAGAGCTGGCCGAAGAGGCACAGGCTGCGGGTCGCATGGAGCAGAATATGCGTGTCAAGTCTGCGAATACGACACCGAGGAAGCCGAAGACGATGAGCAAGAGCGTTCTTGATGGCGGTAGGTTTTATACCCCTTCTACAGCGCGCGATGGCGACGGGAAATTGTGGATACTGATGAGTAACTATAGGTGTTGCCACAGGCCGTGTCACGAAATCGACCCCGACGAAGAAGAACAAGGTCAAGAATGAACCTGCGGCCAGCTCTGACTCGTCTGTCTTCGGTGACACGCAGTCGGCTTCGACGGGTGCTGAGTTCGAATTTCACAATGTCGACTTTGAGGGCATGCATGCTGGCGCGTTCGAGGATTGGGATGAGAGTATTGCTTGAACGATCAGATTACGTAGGGAGATGGAAAGATGAGCGAAGATGGTATGATGATAGCGGACTGCGGTGCAAGATGAGAAATTGAGTATGGTGCTAAGTGGTTTCACTCGGTTGGTACTATAGCACTAGCTAATGGCAGTATCTGTACCTTAGAGCATATGAATATGACAAAGATGATCCAGTCTCGTTATCCATCTCTTCCTATGCTGTCTTCAGATGTGCCCAAGTGTGGATCAGTGTTGCAAATCGTGGGCCGCAGCGTGGCTGAACGTGAACCGTATTACTGCAGGAACGACATAATGAGTCACATGAAAGTGTCCAAAGAGCAAGGCTTGTATGGATCGATCATTTTTTGGATGCGACGTCGGGACAAGGTTCATGTTGGTAATTGCAGGCCGTGACCTGGTAGCACCGCAGCTGTGTGGCTTGCAGTAGGGTGAAGACGCGAACCAAGTACGCGCCGTGTCACTGAGATTGAAATGCGATAGAGTCCTGACGCGAAAGAGTAGAGTGCGTGGAAGAGAACATGTCCTTAATAGAGCGGGTAGAGACAGCTCTTGGGCAAAATCAGCTAGACTCGCACATGTTTTATAAGAGGCCTTTGATTGTTATTCAGACAGTGTGCTCTCCATACTATATCACCACTCTATTCACTCAGTCCTTCACTTCACTCTCTTCGTCTACGAACCGCACTTCCCGGGTCTTGCCGTCCTTCACAACCTCTAACCCCCTCTTCACTCCTTTACCTCTCTCTTCTCCCCTTTGTCATCCCTTACCGCTCTCTTGACATCGACCTATCCCCTACTTCTCACACACCCATATCACCTAACAAAACAACCCAAAGAGATCCGAAACCACCAACCGCAACCATGCCTGTCAAGTGGTCAGCCGACAAGGACCAGCTCATCCTAAATATAATTTTCACTGACCCAACCATCAACATCAACGTTGGCCAAGTCGCAAAAGCCGTCGTCGCTCACTGGCGTAAGTAGCACCCACCCTTCCTCAACCCCCTCACAGCTCACAATCCTCCACATCTAGCACCCAACCCCTCTCCTTCACCATCCCCTCCACCTCCGCCCAGTCACATCTAAGTTACCTTCCCTTCCATCCCTCCACCTTCACACCCTCTCTACCAACCCAACTAACAATCCCTCCCAGCCGCCACAGACCCCGAGACCCCAACCGAGCGCGCCGTGACCGAGCGCCTGGTCAAAATTCGCAAGAAGAGCGCCGCCAGCGTCTCTGCCACCACATCTGCTAGCGGCAGCCCCGCCAAACCCCGTGCCACTCCTACCAAACCCCGTGCTACGCCCATCAAGCCCCGCGCCACTCCGAAGGGGGGCCGCAAGCGTAAGGCCTGGGAGGTCGAAGGTGAGGACGACGACGAGGAAGTAGGCTTGGACGTCCCGGGTCTGAAGAAGGAGGTTAATGGTCTCGACATCCACGGCAACGGGTTCGGCGGTGATGATGGGGGCAAGCGGGTCAAGCGCGCTGCTAGTCTGAAGGCGAAGTCGTACACCAGCGGTGCTGAGGATGAGAGTGAGGGGGATGAGATGGGGAGTGTGTTTGCGGATGAGGCTTAAGGGTTGCTTTCAAGCTTTGTCGTCTTAGATGATTACGAGGAGCCGAAAGGGGGGGAGCGGGGAATCAAAGAGGAAAGCGAGCATGGAAGGGATTAGGAGGGTAAGAAAGGAAAGGGCATTTACAGACGCAGAGGCTGAGCTTGGTGGACAATAGGCGCGTGTCTGTATGCTCGCTTTGCGGGATGGAATCGTAATCAGGGCCGGAGTAAGTGTAGCCATAACAACAGGGATAGGAAATGAGCCATAGCAGATGATATCGACAAGATGCGTTCGACTTCCCTTAATCGTCTTCTTCTTACCTCGAATGATATGACTGACGGGTTATCCTCATATAGAGAGGACAAGACCAGTATGTGCAAGGAAACCGTGTGAATCTTACTATATCCAGTCCATATCCCATAGACAACAGTGCCCCATATACAAACGCAACATCCTCTAAACATCAAAACGCCCACCCAACGCCAATCCGCGCTACTCCTTGGCCATCCAACCCCCCTCATTCCTAAACCCCCCCATCACGAAACGACATTGATCTCCGCCCAATCCTCCCCCAACACCTCCGCATTCTCCAACACCCTCTTCCCCCTCTCCTCCGGCCATCCATCCAGCACCAACCTCAAACAACACCTGGCGACTCTCTCCACACTAACGCTGCTGCTCACCGCCTGCTGCAGCATATTCCCCACGCTCTGCCCACCCGGCTGCACCTTGCCGAGGCGCAGCGCAAACGGCTCGAAGTGTCCCTTACAGGCTTCGCTGTCGGCGAGCTCGAACAGCCCGTTTTCGCACGCGCCTTTCATCTTGCGCGTCGCGGCTTGGCTCCACAGACTGCGGTTTTGGTCCGGCTCGGCGCCCCAGCAGGAGAGGTAGATGAAGCGGAAGGGCGGCGGTGGGACGGTGGATGGGGCGGTGGATTTGCGCTTTCCGGCGGCGGAGGCTTGCGGGGAGGGGATGTGGGGGATTAGGGAGGCGCAGAAGGCTTCGGCGGCGCTGAGGGGTGCGCCTACGTTGGCTTTGCGCGCGTCGTCGAGGTTGGCGAAGTTGTTCGCGGTGCCGCCGACGGTCCTGGGCGAGGGTTAGCACGGTGCGGCGGTGTGTCGGGCTGAGGCCAGGAAAGGCCGGCACCAGCATCAAGTGCAATGCGGGAAGAAAGGTCGGTCAGACATACCAGATACATCCGCTGACGCCCTGAAGCTCCTCGAGCAGATCGGCTGGCCACTTCTCAAAGTCGTCGTGGAAGAGCTGCGTCACCTTCGGGTGGGCTTCGTGGTCCCGCGACAGCGGCTTGCGCACCAGGCAGTAGACGTGGTGGATGTAGGGGCTCTTGATGCATTGGACGAGCACTTCTGAGCCGATCTGGCCGGTGGCTCCGGTAAGGATGATCCGCATCTTGGTTGTGGTTGTTTGGGTATGGGAAAAAGAAAGGATGGCGGGGTGATGGTGGGGGTTGTGTCGATGGAGGGACGGCAGGGACTGGGATTGGGGCCGTGATATAGAGAGGAAGACAAGGCGGGATAGGGTTTTGCGGGATTTAGATATATAAGGTAAAGTATATACAGCAGATGGTTCGGAGATTGGGATTAGATGTTAGAGAGCACCGTTTGAGCCGGGGAGGCCATTGCTCGGCTCAGGGTCTTGGGTCTTGGCCGCTGCATCCGACGCATGTGATTGTGATGACCACTTTTGCTTGGCGTGGTGCTCCCTCTTACAGTTAAACCCCAATTTGAAGGCTGCAAGTATTGTGTATGCCTTGAGGGAATACATACATCATTAGCCAATGGTGGGTCTCTATTACGGGCAACCTCTATCGACACGGTTCCATCTTGAAGTGCACGACTCCTTACCGTTCACACGCCAAGCTTGCTCAAGGCGCATGGCAAATAACTAGGCATATTGATTATACCTACACTACAACCAATATCTCAAAAGCCTGATGCCTCTTAAGCTTCTCGCTTTCCTTCCGATAGATCTTCATGTGCCTCTCAATCGCAAAGTCTCGGGTATTTATCCGAATTGCTTTAGCATCCTGCGCGAGCTCCCTCAACGCACGCGAAGGGCCGAAAGAAGGGTCAAACACAAGCAGCGTACGGTCGCCGTCCTCGAGTATCTCGAGCCCGACAATGGTCAAAGAATGACCCGGTTGCTGGAGATAGATCGGCGCCTTCGCCGTCGTTGCGGAGCGGAAGTAGTGCTCAACATAGTCCAGGAGACCCTCGGCTGCAGTGCCGTCGGGTGTGGTGTTGAAGGTGAGGGGCTCTACCGGAATCCCAGCAAGGCGAAAGATCGCTAGTGCTTCTGGTGTTCCAATCCATTTCCTGGTATCCCTTATGCCGCCCGTCTCCAGTCTCCCGAGGGGACAGATGCCTCGATCCCATGCTTCCTCTATGGCGTCCTGCAATTCGAGAATGCTCGGTACCTGCTTTCCGAACCGCTCATGGCCCTGCACGCCCACCCCTTGCAGGTACGAAAACAGCACTTGGATGTTCCGATATCCGCAGAAACTACCTTCGTTCGGCATCTTATAGATATGCTGAACGGCTGGATGGCAAAAATACGCCTGTTGGACATTGGGCGAGTGTGCCGAAAGCTTCGACAGAACGGGTATGAGATCTGATGCTTCGTTCTGGACAGAGACTTCGGTGTAGAGCTTGCCGTCTGTGCCAATCTTGCGTTTCCTACGAACGGGCGCCCCTCGTGCAAGCTGATCGTGAAGCCACTTAGGCATTCGCTCCTCGTTGGCGTAGGGGCCGAGCTCCTTCTTCTGCAAGAGAAGTCAGCACTAGTGGATCTAAACTATGGTTCCGGTACCGAATCACCCACTCCTAGCCGTGCGACCTGTGGCTGCTTCTGCGCTTTCCCTTTGACTGCGCCTTTGGATTTCGAGCCCGACAGGAATCCATTGATGCTTCTAGCGATCGTGTCTCCGGATGAAGAGATAGAAGGTATCTTCCTATACTGTGACCTATTCTGCAGAACCTTACGTGAGGTATGCAATGTCGGCGTTAATGAATGTTCCGGTATGGTCTCGTAGCCGGTGTCTGACATCTTAACGATAGGATCTGATAAGTCTGTTTCTAACGATGGTTCTGATGATGATGATGATGCATGAAGATCAACGTGATCGTTGTAATCTGCAAGATGGACGTATTCTTCGCATTCTGGACATTCGAAATAGGGGAAATCATCGTCCGCGGCGGGTTGCTCTTGCTCTTCATCGCTCGCTGCTGGTGATGCAAGAGCGGAAGAGTGGGAAGTCATGTCATGATCATCACTCGTCCTGCCTTTCTTCCTCGCTTTGAGATCTTCCTCTTCCTGAAGGCGTAACGCAAGCGCCAAAGAGGCATCTTCATTTGAACTGTCGTTTGCAGGTGACTTCCTCTTCGGACCAGGACTAGTAGGCAACGTGAAACGGCTTGTGATATTGCCATTCCCGGCGGCCTGGTTCTCTTGTTCCTGAAGAGCTACAGCAATCGCAGCAGGCGAGGTCTCTCTCACCGCAAACGGAGAGTCATCAAAGTGATTCTCTTCCACATGAAGGGTAATCGCATATGGGTCAAACGTATGAAAGCCACAGAACGGGCAAGACATTGACTGAGACTGGGAAGTCATTTGGATAACTTTCACCAGATGCTCTGGCACCTAGGTATTGGGGAAACCGAAATGGGCTCCTGCGCCTTACGACGACTGCCTAAGCGGGCAGCGTATCAGGCGTGCGTTTCGGCTCGGTAAAGGGAAACATGTGCGCGCAGAGGGCGAGATAGTCTGTGGTGACGAAGTTTCGTAAAGTTGGCTACTCATTGTCCACCACGTATGAGTACCTTAGGTACCTTTGGTGTTGGGAGTCAGTGGGTGTGGCAATGCGGATAGAGTCGGTGTAGCACCCGAGCATCCGTTACGCACTACGGGCTGAGCGGCCAACAACTACGATGCTGGCGGAAACACCATACCATGAATGCCCAGTATAGAACAAGATTCGCACATTTAAGCCTCGTCCCCGTATGAGCAAGAAGCAGATTACTGAAGATCACTACATGGGTATTGCATGAGTAAGGTAATGTTCCCGACCTCTGGTATCGACCAATCCCAGGCGCATAGCGGGCCGTCCCGCGTGCCAAGAATCTTCAATCGCATCCATACCTCACCACCAAACCACACCCAGCACCCCGTCGCACCGCACCGCACCGCACCACAAGCAGCCATGGCGGTCCCACGCTCAAGGATCCTCGACCTGATGAAGGTACATCCCCCACCCACCCATTCCAACCAGTTCCCCCTCCCCTCGCCCCAACCCCCTCCTACCAACCCAACCCACTAACCCCCAATCCCTCCCTCAGACCCAATGCCGCATCTTCGGCGCAACCTTCAACCCCTCCGGCACCCGTCTCGGCAACAAAATCCTGCGCCAGCGCCTGCGCGGCCCCTCGCTCGCGGCCTACTACCCGCGTCGCGTCGCGACGTTCAAGATGCTGCAGCAGGCGTATCCGGGCTATGAGACGTACGATGACGATGAGGAGGATCGGGTCGAGCACGTGGCTATTGCGAAAAGTAGGGGTAAGGGCGCGCCGAAGAAGAAGAGGACGGCGGCGGAGAGTAAGAAGAATAAGAAGGGGAAGAGGTGAGGTGGGGCATGATGGAGGGAGATTTGTTTGCAGAGGGGGGTTTGAGCCGGGAGGGGGGATGGCTGGGATGGTGTGAGAGGGGGAGGAGGTATGGCTGGGGAGGAGGGAAATGGGGGAGAAGAGTGGGAGGATTGTGTACAATACGGACATGCATGGAATCGGCGTTCAGGGTATGGATTTGGGGATGGACTGTGGTCTGTGAAAGGGTATAAAGATTTGCATTTGCAGGTGCACATTACGAAAAATGTACGATCAGCGACTCGCGCTGTTCTGGAACGCCATGGCTGATCTCAACCTTTCCGAAATGGTCGTGCGAAAGTGCTAGTGTCGCAAGGCGTAAGTCACAGCAGAACCGCGGTTAAAGGTGAGTGAGGCACGTGAGTGTAGACTCAAGCCTCCTTCTTCTTCTTCTTCTCCTCCTCAGCATCCGCGTCCTCTGAAGCGTCCTCGGCAGCCTCCTCCTTGAGCTCAGCACCGTCCTCAGCGTCCTCCTCTCCGCCATCCTTCTCCCCTCCCTCATCCTCATAGGTCTCCTCCACCTTAGCAGCAGCAACGGCCTTAGCCTTCCTACCCCTCTTGGCTTTAGTCGGAGCCTCCTCAACATCGTCTTCACCCTCGCCACGCTTCTTGCCCTTAGCATTCGCCTTCGACTTGGCAGCGGTCTTCTTGACCGGGCTCTTCTTCACAACACCTCCACCAGCGGCACCAGCTCCCGTGCTTTTGGTCTTGCGCCTGATCTGGCCCCAGCGCTGCTTAGCGATCGCGGCGTCCTTGTACCCGCATTGGGTGGCCACGGCGTCCCAGTCGGCCTGGGGAGAAGATTAGATGTGTGTGCAAGGAGAGGGAAGTGAAGTTGAGGTACTCACGTCGAGGTCGCCCTTAAGGTTCAGCATGATGCTGCTAAGGATCTTAGTCTCGCCGGCGGTGAAGTTGACGGAGGTGCTGTCGGTGTTATCGTCGGACATGGTGTGCGGTTGAATTGGTCTGTAACTGCGCTTTTGCGATGGGTTGCGGAGATGAGATGTTGCGAAGTACTTGCGATGTAACGAGACGTGCTGTTAAGATGTTCTTTGAGTAATGGGATGGAAGATGAAAGATGAGAGTGAAGACAGCTGCACCTGACCTTAAACGAAACTTGGAAGTGATCAATACCGAGGTGTTCACATGCTGCACCGAATGCCGCTAGCGTGAATGTGATGTGTGAGAGCTTAGGTAGGTAGTGAATCCGCTTTGATTAGGAAGGAACCCAACCTACGAGCTCACTTCACATTACCCACTTCAAGCAGGACTTACCACATACAATCGAAGATTGCTCTTCTGGAAATATACCTTAGGTACTGCACATCACACTGGCCTTTTTGTGAAAAGTTCAACTGCTCTTTCCTGATGTGGCGAAGTTTAACTGCTCCTTCCTGAAGTGGGTCGCTCAATATACAATATCTCAACATGACTGCATGCGAGCTCCTTTCCATATACCGGATATACGGGTTTTCTAAACCACCGTAAAGGGAGCAACCTGGAAGACAAGGCGTACAAGTCGATTACATGTCTCCACACGTCGCAATTCTCTATCCAGCCTTGAGTACTTGGACTTTGAGGTTGAAAGGGAACTGCATAACATCTTGTTTTATTTCGGTGCGGTCCTCTTGAAAGGCAGGTTGACAAGGCACAGAAGCAGCAATTGGCCCTGCCTAAAGTATGTGAATGTGCTGACCCGAGTAGGCAAGTTTGGGTACCATCGATGAGGTCTGTATAGGTCAAGGGAGGGAGTGCCTGTCATCTCCAAGACTCCACCCTGGCGACGGCCGAACACCATACCTGTATACATGTTACTTAAGAGCGACGCAGGTCACCCTTGGCTTGAACGATGCGCATGGATGCCAAAGATGTGGCAACCACCTGGAATACCGTATACGTGGAATACCGAACACAGGACAGCGCGGAGACGAGCGAAGTTAGGAGATCAGGTCGTCCCCTCGTTTGCGCTGACCAACAATTACGGTTTCAATTATTCGCACCAACACGAGGCTGACCCGTTCTCCGCAGGGTTCGCATCCTCAAGCTACCAAACCAAGTGGATAGTATTGGCTACGGTGGTCACGCATCAAGGTCATGGAGATTAGCCGGAAAGGACGAGTTACCTCACTGGTATCTGCCGTACCGAGACTCCGGAATATCCATGCCAGGGACGAGGTGTATCCACAGCATCAACTGATGATTCCGTGGACATCTATCTACTGTATGTACAGCACCCTAACAAAATGGGGTGTACGTATGGGTCTTAACCCCGAACATCCGCGGTGCATGGCGCGTGCAAGGGTTCACTGACTCGCTCGCTCCGCGTGGGAGAAGGTGAAGATTTTCTGGGCACCGGTGGGGCGGGTAAGCTACTCGGTAAGCTTGTGGGTACCCGCTCGTCCTGCAGGAGTCTAAGACCCGACTACGGCGACCCACGAGAACCAAAGACGCAGCAACGTGCTGCTTTGCTGCGCCCTCATTGGCCCAATTTGACGTCGTCTTCAACTGGACACGACATTTTGTTGGCACGCCCAGCGGACATGGCGCACACGAGCATGTCCACCAACGGATCCGACAGCCGTCGCCGCCATGGTGAGCTTGACAATGCTTGCCAATCGACAAGAAGAAACTCTATGCGCGTCATGGTATGCGGTAGAGAAAGTAGGCGGATTTTCGTGTCGTAGAGTTAGAGAAAAGTGCCCGCATCTAGAACTTTCAGCTCCCCAGATTATCGCTGGGCTGGAGAGTTCTCGGCATGTCACGGCCTTTTAACTGGAGGTAGGGCCCCACGGGAACCCTGAGCCGGCCTCGCCGTTTCGAGTCCGCGTGGTGAAAGTCTCAAAATCTCGTAAGTTAACGTTTAGCAGCAGCCGAGGGTCAGAATTTATTCAACCTTTCCATCTTGTCCTGTGCGCCAACCTAACAGGAAGGCTGCTTCTCGGTCCACGCACCCTTCTTAATCTGACGTACCCACCACGGGCATTCCTACAACCCACCACCTCTTTCCCTTTCGCGGGCCGCATCACCTCTTGTTGCTCCTTTACCCTATATCAGCGCCACTAGTGCTACCTTTTGCCGACTGCCCTCCACTCAGAGTTGCAGCTGGCAGCACGTTGATCTTCCGGCTTCCGTCACACCCGTACAAGCAACCACTCGGCCGCCCAGCAGTCGATCCAGCAGCTACAACCCTGCCCCTGCAGCCACTCAGACTTTCCCCCAAAGAACGTGGAACAGCCGACACGGCACGCGTCCGATCTTAGTCGACAATCTTCGCCTACCTGCCCTTGAAAGAGCTGGTTCGCGTGTAATCCGATTTTACGCCATATCATCACCCGGCCGGTCACTGCTCTGCATACTTATATAGAAGCTTGTCGACGCCTCGCCATTGCTTGGTCTTCAACCGTCGCTTCGACTTATACCGCCATACCTTAAGCCAAGACACCAAGGTTTACCGTCTAAGCCATGGCGTCCGTTCGTGACTACGGTCTTGCGGCGCCTCATGGCCCGAACATGACCTCTCACCATGTTGCGACTGCTGAAATTGGTGACATGAGCTCCAACGAGGCTGGTGTCTTCCAGTCTCTGCTCAAGCCCAGCGACAGCTACGATGAGAATGGCACCTACTGGGGTGACATGAGCATCATGAAGCGCGCTGCCTTCGTCTCCAAGGTTGACGCATACGAAGCCAAGCAAGAGTTGAACGCCATTGGAAGAATGATAAAGAACGACCCTCTCAGCCCGGTCGGCTACTACATGCGTAATATGGTTATTCCAGGAGCTGGTCTCCTTCTTGAAGGGTGAGTTCAATTAGCTTCCTATCCCCCCACCATCAACTCTAACCACCTTCCAGTTACGTCCTCTTCTCCATTGGCAACGTCAAGCCACTTCTCCAGGCTTCCTTCCCGGCCTGCTGGAGCAAGAACACAATCTGCAACCCGACCTGGGTCCAGGCTATCGACTATCTTGAAATTTGCGGTATCATCGTCGGTCAGATCCTCGTCGGTGTCATCGGTGACTGGCTCGGACGTCGCTGGGGGCTTATTCAGGATGCCATGATCATGTTCCTCGGTCTCATCATGCTTACTGCCGCCTGGGGTGTTACCCAAAACGGCTGGGTCATTTGCTACGTCTGGTCTCTATTCTTCTACGGTATCGGTGTTGGAGGCGAGTATCCAATGACTGCCACTTCTGGTATGGAGAACGCTGTCGGCTCCGGCAAGGTTTCTACCAGGGACGACCGTCTTCACCGTGGCCGCAAGGTCACCTCCGCTTTCTTGATGCAAGGTTGGGGTCAATTCTTCAACCAGGTCATCCTGATTCTGCTGCTCCTGATCTTCCACCACGGATCCGGTAGCCCGCCATACTCGGAGGTTGCTGCTCAGTGGACTTACCGTGTCTCTTTCGCTATCCCAGCTGTCGGTACCCTGTGGCTGGTCTACTACCGTACCTACAAGATGCGCTCCGCCTCTAAGCAGCTCGCCGCAGCCAAGAAGAAGCAGAAGGTCACTGGTTACGACACACAGTCTCTCAAGCTTACTTTCACCTACTTCGGTCCACGCATGATCGCCACTGCTGGTGCCTGGTACGCCAACGACGTCTTCTTCTACGGCAACAAGCTTTTCCAGTCTGAGTTCATCGCTGCCCTCACTCCAGGCAACAAGTCTGTCATGGTTGGCTGGCTGTGGAATCTTTGCAACGTCGGTGTCTCTCTCGTTGGTTACTACATGGCTTCCTTCCTCATCGATAACAAGCTCTACGGGCGCAAGTGGATGATGATCGTCGGATTCATTGCCGACTTCATCCTCTTCATTGTCCCAGCTTTCAACTTTGAATACTACTCCAGTGTCAACGGAGCCCACGCCTTCCAGGCCATGTACTTCCTCTCCTCCTTCTTCAACCAGTTCGGACCAAACGCCGTTACTTTCATCGCCGCCGCTGAGGTCTACCCAACGCCAATCCGTGCGACTGCCCACGGTTTCTCCGCCGCCTGCGGTAAGCTCGGAGCGCTGACAGCTGCCGTTCTTTACAACTACATCGACACACAAACCAAGTTCTACGTCGTCCCATGGTTCGGTCTTGGTGGTGCACTTGTTACCTGGCTCTTCATGCCAGACACCACCGGTCTCGATCTCAAGGAGCAAGAGCGCCGTTGGGCCTTCATTCGCGCTGGTCGCGAGCACGATTACCACGGTGTCGCCATTCACCCAAAGCATCTTTCCGTATGGGAGCGCATGCGCGGCGTTGGTAAGCACTACGACGCTGAGCTTGACTACCAGCAGCGCATCGAGGAGATGCGCCACGACTGGGAGGAGTCGATCGCCCGGAAGGCCGCTGAGAAGGAGGCCGCCAACGACATTGACGACGATGACTGGCAGAGCGAAGTCTCCACCTTCTTCGAGAGGACAAAGGGCAGGAAGGGCGCCAAGAGCCCATTCTTGGCTGCTATGCAGAAGGACCAGAATGAGTACGGTTCTACTCTTCCTAGCGCTGCTCCAAGCCCAGCTATCAGGGGCATGGAGAGAGATAGTAGCTCACCCGAGTCTCTGAGAGAGAAGAACAATCCACAGTAGAGCTATTTGACGCTGGGAGATATTCGGGATTGATAGATTGATTTGAGCGTTTTGGCGATCTAATTGGGTATGAATGGATTTGACATTCATAGGTAACTCTGTATTGTATGGGTAACTGTACCCCTAAAAGCAGCGAATGACGAGACGAACACATATTTCCAACAACTTCCCCATTTTCACAACCTCTAGAGTTTCTGTGTATCATAACATATACCGAAAGACCAATTTGTTCCAAGTGCAGTACGCTTGATGTCCTATAGAATGTTCATGTTTGTGCCTTACGGTAGATAGAGTTTCTTTTGCCTCGGCGGCTTCTTATCGCGATGCCGCGCTGCGCAGCCATCTCCGTGGACCAGCGACCGCTGCACCTCAATCAGCCAATGACGTTACATTCTGAATAACCTGACCTAATGGATGCCTGTCTAAGAACTCCAGCGGCTCTTGACATGCCCCGGATTCGAAGAGATGCCATCATACCTCTTCGTGAAGTTTTGTCGAAATACACAGAGTCTCGGCGTTGAAAGAGAAGGCATATACAATTCAATCGTTCCACTGGGAGACTAGAAACTAGCAAAGCAGGAGATATGACAATGTCGGATCCAATGAATGGGGCGCATGCTGAGTCGGAGAGCCAACATTTCTCTCCGTACAGGTCTGATGGAAAGCTGGTGCGTTTGTGCTCGATGGAGATGGAGGTAGACATGGCGCGGTCCTCACACCTCAGCAGTACGGCTTCATTTGCATAGTCGTTGGCGCAACACAGCCCATCGGGAAGGCCATTGTGTACGAGCTCGCAGGTGAGTTGACAGAGCTGGGGACTTGCATTTTTCCAATACTGTTAGTCGTTGCAATTGCGACGAGTTGCTGACAATCTATGCTCTGCCAGCACACGGCGCCGCCTGTATATACGCTGCCTCAACCAATCCTTCCGACAAGTACGATGAGCTCGCCAGTCAAGTGAACAAGGACTACCCCAACACCAAGATTATCGGCTACCCTTTCGGCCTACAAGAGCAAGATACCCTCACCCTAATCGACGACGTGCTGAATGCGTGGGGCCGGTATGTCTTCCACTCCCATATCATACCCATACAGGCTTATGCCATACACCATACACCATACTAACCCGCCACCACAGCCTCGACGTCTACATCACCAGCGCCGGCCTCCTAGGCCCCCCCTCCCTCGCCAGCACCACTCCCAACGACCTCTACAAAACCTACGAAGCCAACTCCCTCGTCCCCTTCTACGCCCTCAAATACGCCCCGCCGGCCATGGCCAAAACAACCCCAAAAGGCAACTACGCCAACGCGGCCCCCAAGGACCAAAAATACGGCTCCATCATCATCGTCTCCAGCGTCGCCAGCACCACCGGCGGCTGCTGGGGCCCCGCCTTCACCATGTCCTCGCACGCGGCCCTCGGCGTCGTGCGCGCCGGCGTCGCCGCCCTCAAGGGCACCGGCGTCCGCATCAATGCCGTCTCCCCCGGCCAGATCGACATCGGCGTCAGTCTGCAGGGCCACGATTGGAAGGGCGCGCAGTTGCCGCCTGTCGAGCTGCAGAGTGAGAAGGTTAGACGGGAGACGGTGGGGCTGGAACGGGCGGGCACGGCGACGGAGGTGGCAAGGGTTGCCGGGTTTTTGGCTAGTGGGTTTAGTAGTTATGTTACGGGGGCTAATATGGTGGTGGATGGGGGCGCGAGTGTAATGAATCCGCTTACTGTGCCGATATAGTAGGTTGGAATGAGATGAGGGTAACGGAATTAGGGTGACTTGGTTTCTCCTCATCCGAGCTTTGAGATAGCGGAATGCGTAGAGCGAGTCAGGAGTGAAAGATGTACAAAATATCGAAGAAAAAGTGAACGATCTGGCCCTGCCTTTGAGCATTGAAGGTCTCGCTATGCTGTCTCCTCACTCTAAAGCTACAAGTACTATGTCGTCTTTTCTAGACCGCTATCTCCTTAAAGGACCCCTGCATTGCTCTAGTACATGCAGTTCATCAGAAGGAACAGTTGAAGAGATGCTGCTTCTATCTACCGGATGGTGGGGTTTGGATGGGAGATCAGTCCGAAGGAACATCATACACAGCAAGCGTATCGCCAATAACATTTCTTCCCTACGTAAGATATGCAATGCAGACTAACATGCCAGCCATTTCTGGATCACGCGTAGGCTGTGGCGTTCATTTCCGATCTACCGTATACGCGTTGGTTAGGAAAACAATTCCAGCTCTAGAGACCACCAGGGAACCTTCTGTTTCCGCCACATTGTCCAGATTGGAGTGCCTCATTCATACCTCTGCAGGTACTCCGAAAGCTCGTCAGTGGAATATTGTAGGTACCTTAGGTAGGTACACCAGCTGTAGAGTGAAGGGCGCCGACAACGGAAGGATCAGCCGAATGGAGTTAGCGGCGTTATGATATCATTCCTCAGAATTCCATCTCTACCAGACATCGAAGAACTTCCTAACTTGGGTACCCTAGAAGTCGCTCCCATTAGACTTGTACCACGTTTATTCCTCCTGCACAAAGACCGAACCATGCGTTCCTTCCGTTCGTCAAGCCTTCGGGACATTCTTCGACACGCGCCTCGCGAGAGACGGCTCCAACCCCCACAAACGCGCCCCTACACCTGCATCTTCTGCCAACAGCGCCCACAACCTCCGACCAACCCAGCCCGCCTCTCCCCCTCCTCGACCCGCGCCATCTCAACAACACCCACGCGCTCCGCAGCCTCCCCCCCTCCCCAACGCGAATCCATCGCGCCCCAAACCCACTACGAGTTCTTCCCCACCGCGCTGCCCTCCGGCCCCCCACCCGCCGGCCACTTCAGCATCGACCTCAAAGCCCTCAAACGCGAGTTCCTGCAGCTGCAGTCAAAAGCGCACCCGGACACCGCGCCGCACGACCGCAAACGCCACGCCGAAGCCTTGTCCGCGCGCATCAACGAGGCCTACAAGACCCTCGCCAACCCGCTGCTGCGCGCGCAGTACCTGCTGCAGCTGCGCGGGATCGACGTCGCGGAGGACGAGACGCTGAAGACGGAGGATCCGGAGTTGTTGATGGAGGTGCTGGACGCGAGAGAGGCGATTGAGGATGCGGAAAGGGAGGAGGATTTGCTGCCCATGAAGGAGACGAATGAGGCGAGGATTGAGGAGAGTGTGAGGGTGCTGGAAGAGGCGTTTAGGGAGGATGATGTGCAGAGGGCCAAGGAGGAGGCGGTGAAACTCAGGTATTGGATTAATATTAAGGAGAGTATTGATGCGTGGGAGAGGGGGAAGCCGGTTGTGCTTCAGCATTGAGAGGGGAGGATTGGGTGGGTGAGTGGGTGAGGGGGTGAGTGGTATAGTTTATTGCTTGGATGTGATACCCCTCTCTAGTATAGACATGTACGACCAAGACAGTTGGTTGATAACAGAGCCATTTCCATTTCGAGCCCGTCTAGTCATTTCATTGCAAACTCCTACCTATGCTACCTAGCCAGCCAATCCACCGCCCAGTCGCCCAGTCACCTACGCCCCTCAACGCCTCGCTCGTCTCACACGCAGAACATCCCTCGCCGTTCAATGCTGAGCAGCCTGCGCCAACTCGTCAGTCGACAGCAGCTTATCCGGTCCAAAGCTCATCGGCAGTAATTGCTCCAAAGTCATGACAACGTATTTCCCCTCCTTGTCGTACATCATGATGGGCATGCTGGGCTAGGTACAGTGTGTCAGCTTGCTTGTATGGAGCGCCGGACGGAGTAGAGTAGACCATACCTCGCAAAACTCCCGGATGAATTGTCGGCACATGCCACAGGGGCTTGCTGGTGGACTGATGTCGGTTGCTACTGCGATTGCCCTGATGTCGCCTCTTCGTGCGCCCTGCACAACCGCAGTCCCAATTGCGACCCTCTCGGCACACGTCCCTACAGGGTACGCCGCATTCTCGACGTTAGCTCCCTGAACGACTTGGCCACCGGTCGTGAGGAGCGCAGCTCCCACTCTGAACTTCGAATACGGGCCTATGTCACTCCAGTATTAGCTGTAGTCCTCTTCCAGTTCTGAGGATATTGCTGCGCCAAGAATTGGGAGGAGGCTCATGTTGATTGGATAACTCACAGTAGGCTCGTTCTTTGGCCTCAATGCATGCGGCTGACAGTGTCTGGACCTCGGTGGTGGAGAGACCGTGGATCAACGCGGTGTTGTGGCGTGAATGTGGCATTATGAAGGGGGGAGAGAGGAAGAGGCTCAAGTTGAGTGGCGTTGATGCATGTACTGGTACGGTGGGTGGAGAGGTAGTGGTGGGGGACGTTGTGGGCGTAGGACTGAGCATGGTGCGCGTTTGAGTGGGTATGGTGGTGATAACGATGCCTTATCTGGACCACGTCCACGATGGCTGATAACGGTATGCAGGTACACCCACTGGTCTATAGTACAGGTACCTTACAGTGCCTTATAGTACCTTACAGTACCTTACGTTATTCTACAACCCTTTTCTCGAAGTGCTTCACTCATTGCGTTCAATGTTTCTTGAGGTAACATCTACAACCGGCATACGGTCCCTGATTGTTCATATTGCCCTCAATTGCAACATCACGCGGATTCACGGTCGAGATAGGAAGCAGTCGTATGGACTTCGGTGGGCCCATCAGCGACGTCCACGCGACTGCAGCCAAGCCCCTCTCCCGAGAGTCCGCAGGGCTTTAGCCTGTCTTCTTTTGCTTCCGCCTTCCTTTGCTGGATTACTGCGGCATTTTGTACATGGGAGCCTTCGTATCTTGTGCGAAGATGTTCAATGGTCTTGCTGCACATCGGCCCTCAACTGGGTCACTAGCCAGACTTCCACCTACTTGATGCGGATTGGCCCACTCGAAGTCTGCGTTGCGACTGGCTGATTGCAGCACCAGGTAATGCAGTGTTATGGATCTGAGCCATTGATGATCTACGACATGCCTGCTAGTTCCATGGCCATCTATCACGCACCGCCTGATACCCAGGTATCGAAGGCTCGCTTCTGAGCGCGGATCAAGAGTAGATATCTTTACAATAAGAAGGTGAACACCCTGCTTAGAGGTAAAGGCTTGAGTATGTTTCCAATCATTCCCATCATTAGCCTCCACTATGATCGCAAGTCTTTTGCTTGTTGGTACTTTGACTGGCGTGGCCGTAGCTGCACCATGGGATAAGCCTAGCTTTCCTCAGTTTCCCGAGTCAAAGCCTCCAGGATGGTCGAAACCGAGGTCAGTCAGTCTCGCTCTGAGAACAATTAAGGACTGACAATAGATAGCGTCTATTACCCGCCTCAGCCCAAACCATCGTGGTATCATCCGTATCCTTACCCTCACCCGAGGTGGAGTTGTCGCACGCTCGGCAGCGCGACCAGTACAGTTTTTGCAACCGGCACGGCTACCAGCACGTTTAGCAGCGCGACTAGTACAATCTCTGTGATCAGTACGGTTGCTAGCACATCTGAGACCACTATCAGCACTGCGACCCCAAGTAGCAGCAGCAGCAGCAGCAGTTTGGCTGCCTGTGCAAGTGTATCTCAGTTAGTCGCGTCTTTCACGAGTGCCGACCCTTCGACTGCGACCCCGCTTGTCCCAGCTGAGATCGCCTATGAATGTCTCAACTCCATTCCATTCAATGCAACCGCAGCTGTAGCATTGCTGGAATCCATGCGACCGTATCTCCAATGGCAGACCACTATCTCCTACTTAAAGTCGCCTCCCGCAGAGGTATGTCTGCACGCTCCTGCATCATGAAACAAGCAATACAGGAGAGACGTTAATTGAATGCAGTACGCGGAGAAGATACAGCCGCCATATGATTTCTGGGCGACCTTCGAGGCCATTGCTGCCAATGCCTCGGCCGACGCTTATGCGAATGAGTACGAATTTGGCTGGGCTCTGTATGAGGCATTTCAAGTGACGCACGATGGGCATTTCGTCTTCATTCCGGATAGTATTGGTGAAATCTTCACCTTTGGAAGACAAAGTCCTCTAGTCTCGATATCTCTGGATGGTTCGAGTATCCCAGAGGTTTTTGTCTACGCAGACATTCTCACTGCGTCCTTCGGAAACGCCACTTTTACACCATCCCCAATAACGGGGATTGACGGTCAAAACGCTACCGAATTCCTCTTGAACTGGTCCCAGTACGGCTCCTTGCAGGACCGAGATGCTCTGTGGAACAACCTCTTCTATATTCCGGCTCAGGTCTCCCTGGGATCTACAGGCACAGGAACCGGCACCTTCAGCGGAGGTGGTCGTGGTCGCTGGGTTTACCCTGGTCCGACTACTACACTCACCTTCGCGAACGGCTCTTCTGTGACTACAGAGAACTACGCACGCGTACTAGTTCCGTTCGACAATATCACTAGTGGTGAAGACATCTACCAGTCCTACTTCGCCGTACCCGAAGTTGAGTCAGCTGAGCAACTGGCTGCATCGTCGACCACTACTAGTAGTGTTAGCGCTTCTTTTACCACAAACGCTGCGTACGTCTCCGATACTTGATAGGCATGTGACCTGCTAATGTGTAACAGAAGTTCGACGTCGGCTTCTACCACGTCTACGCCCGCACCAGGTTACCCATCCCCGATTGTTCGACAGTCTAATAATCTTAACAGCGGCTACTTTCTCACAGGCGAAGGCTATGAGGATGTTGCTGTGCTTTCCGTACCATCTTTCGTCGGACTTGGATCAGCTGAGGTTGAGTTTCAGAACGTTAATAGCGAACTGATAGCTGCCGCGCTTGCAGCAAACAAGACGAAACTAATCATTGACGTGTCAGCAAACGGCGGCGGCACCATCCTACAGGGATATGATCTCTTCAAGCAGCTTTTCCCATCGATATTGCCGTACGGCGCCAATCGTTTCCGCGCACACGAAGCCTTCAATCAGCTTGGAATTGACTACTCTGCCTTAGCTGCGCTCTTTCATCGTAGCCTCAGCGAAAATGAGACAGTACAAGAGATCGAGTCCGCTCCATACAATTACCGCAGCGATGCCAACGTCACTTACCACCCATTCACATCATGGGCGGAAAAGTATGGTCCACACGAGTACGGTCCAGCTAATGATACCTTCACATCCATCATTCGCTGGAACCTCTCCGATGTCTTGACACCTGACAATTCCGGCGGGATATACGTTTC
Organism: Zalaria obscura; assembly: GCA_024184665.2. Lineage (NCBI taxonomy): Eukaryota > Fungi > Ascomycota > Dothideomycetes > Dothideales > Zalariaceae > Zalaria > Zalaria obscura. Next base: position 24,058 of record JAMKPW020000025.1, on the reverse strand, counting down.
AGGCTACCTGAATCGTTCTAACGTTACCGTGCAGCCGTTTGCCAGACAAGATATCATCATCGTCTACGACGGCTACTGCGCTAGTACTTGTACCATCTTCTCCGAGTTCATGCGCCAGCAAGCCGGTGTAAAGACTATCGCCCTGGGCGGTAGACCCAACAAAGACATCATCCAAGCCGTTGGCGGTGTCAAGGGCACGAACGATATCCCTTACGAAGACATGCTCGACGCCATCATCGTTGATCTCCAGTTCGCCAATGCGTCTTACGCGGCATATCTCAACACGACGGTATTCAGTACTTACAACGACCTGCCTCTTCTGCGTGCTGCATCCGCACCCGTCGTTAATGCACGCGATGGAATAAGACAGGGTGATGCGACTGAAACGCCGCTGCAATTTGTTTATGAGCCTGCTGACTGCAGGATCTTCTATACGCCGGAGATGGTGGTGTCGGAGGAGGCGGTCTGGAAGACCGTTGCTGATACCGTTTGGGGTGGCCAGGACGCTTGCGTGGCGGGGAGCAATGACTTTTATTGGAATGGTACGAAGAGGATGACGAAGAGGCAGGAGTGGAAGAGGCACAGTGCCAGGAATGTTCAGGCTAGGGATTTATGGGATAGTTTGGGAGCGCAGATGGGAGGTGAGGTGGTGGGTGGTGACGGCATTATGTTGCCTTGATGTTCCTCAGGCATTTTGGCTACCTTCTGGGAACGTAACTGTGGGGAGAAAAGAGCGGTCGTTAACGTCTCTGTTGCGGCGAGACGTAGATACCTACCTATAGGTACTGTACTGCTCGTACACCTGGGGCCGAAGCTGATGAGCTGTGGAGTATGTAAGACCCTTCTAATCGCCCCAACGCATGTTCCTGCTCGATGCTCAGATCTGGCCAGGCCTTGAAGTACATTGTATAAGTACTCTGCCACTCACTGATCCCACTCATATGTAAGTTACTGGGTGATGTTGTGTTTCTGCCTGTACCTGTACAGATTAGATTAGATTACGATAAGGCGACGCATCGCTGCATCATGACGTATTGGATCGAGGTTCCCCCGCGAAACTGTTGACATGTACTGGTGTACTTGTCACGAATATTGCTGAATATATCTGTTCATCTTCTGTCACGCTCTCGTGTTTCACTGCGTTTGGTTTGGTGGACGTTTTGTTTCCTGCGTCTCTCCTGAGCAATGTCTTCTCCCCAGCAAAAGTTCGCCTATTGCACGCTTCTAACTCGCTCTTCCTACCTCGCAGGTGTCATAATCCTCGCTCATACACTCAAGAAATACAATACAGCGTACCCATTGGTCGTTCTTTATACCGATACTTTGCCCGCTTCATCAGTCCACGCACTTGAGCTTGAAGCACCTCTTACCAACATAATTCCACATCGTGTTTCCGCCCTGTTGCCACGAGAGAACGTTCACGTCCATCTCATCGCCGAGCGCTTCGCAGACACATGGACCAAGCTACGAGTCTTCGAGCTGTTCGAGCTCGGATATACGAAGATGTGTTACCTAGACGCGGACATGATCCTGACAAAGAACATGGATCACGTCTTCGAGAAGCAGTTACCGGACACTGACTGGATTGCCGCAAACCACGCTTGCGTTTGCAACCTGGACAAGGATCCCTGGGCACCGGAAGACTGGAAAAAAGAAAACTGCGCATACTCTGCTGTTTCGCACCCTGATGCACTTACCAAGCCTACACCAGTGACGCCGGAGAGCAGAGGGACATATCATCTGCTGAATTCCGGGATGTTCCTTTTTCATCCCTCGCAAGAGCTATGGGACCGCATGCTGGACTTCTTCAATACCACACCGTTATTGGGAGAGTTCAAGTTCCCGGACCAAGACTTCTTGGCCGAGTTCTTCCGCAACAAATGGATGAGCGTGGGCTGGCAATTCAACGCACTGAAGACGATGCGGTACTGGCATCCCAACATCTGGCGAGATGAGGAAGTGGTGTGTTTGCACTATATCGTGGATAAACCATGGGCGAAGCGGGTAGGTGAAGATGGCGTCGCTGGGTATCTGGGGAGAGATGGTGTGACCCATACGTGGTGGTGGGAGGATTATGAGGAGTGGAAAGGGCAGAGAGAAGCAAATGGTAACGATGAAGTGGTGGGTATCGTCAAGAAGCATGTCGCTAAGCCCATCGGCGAGGAAGGTGAAGAAAGCGAAGAGATGCGGGCGATTGGAAGTCAGGTACAGGCGTTTGCGAAAAACAAGCCAGGTGAAAATGAGAACCACTCTGCACAGGAAGGAAAGAAAAATGACAAGAATGATGATGAGAGGGACACAGATGGCCAGCCACAAGCAGGCGGACCTGTTCTTCGCCGGAAGATTCTTGGAGAGAGGGGTCATGGCCCACGGGTGAGGCCGCACGGAAGCTCGCAGATGCAGACATAAGAGTTATTATCTACCGCGATAGCCAGGCCACCGATCGAATCCCATTTCAGATGGCAGAAACAGATTCGTCTCGAGAAGTCGATATCCGTGACGCGAGCTTTGATGTATCGAAGCGTCTTGCTCTTCCGTCGGATCGGCTCTTCGGCCAAGGAGAAGTTGAACAGCCCGCATGCTGCGCTTGCTAGAAGTGGCGTGTATGGTGATGTGGATTCGGGTGAGATGACTGTGATTGAGAACTTCTTGGAGTCCAGACTGTGGGCGAGTGTGTAGCCCGCCCAGCCTGTGCGGATGATTACGATCTTTTCGGGCATTCTGTTTTCGGGCATTCTGCTGAGATCGTTGGATTGTGTGACGGGTTGGGATCACGTCTTAGATGATAAAAGGAGCTCATACACAAGTCGGACGCCGTTTTGGCTGGTCCGTTTTACCCATGGAGCGTCTGCGCGCACTCACCATACAGCTGCTCGCAAGTCATCAGGTGATGATTCAGGAGTGTGACTGGCTCTGATCGTGATTCCGTCAGTTGGTGCATTCACGAGCTTGCCAGACTACTGTCGTGGGTGCCACGCACAACTATGCAAGTACTTGCGACAGTCCATCTGAATTGTACCGCGCTAGGTTTTCAGCCGTGCTTCACAATCACTTCCTCGTGTATGCAAGTGTTCGCCCGAAAGTCTCGAGCCCCACCCGCGGCAGTATCTGTCATAGGGAGTAGGGACACGTTTGATCTTCTCGAACGAGTTGATGCAGGATTCGAGACTTTGCTTACTCAGTCTGCATGCTGGCGGTGCATCGAGCCACTTCTGATTGGAGCTATAGATGCAAAACATTTTTATCGTATCTGCGAGGTGATTGAAAAACTTGAAGTCTCACAATGACATCGTACAGGCGAAGACCAGCCTGTAGTCACGCGCGTTATCTCAGCCATGGCTCTAGGGGAACATGATGGTTGCGGTGGCTGTGATATATGGACACCTTTGACATATATGCAGATGCCTTCAGTACAGAAGCACCCCTCATCGACATTGTGCGGATATAGAGCTCGATCATCTATTTACAATGGCGCAAAGTATCAAGACAGTCGGCGTTGTTGGAACGGGAGTTATCGGGGCATCATGGACAGGCCTCTTCCTGGCGCATGGGCTAAACGTTCTCGTGTCCGACCCAGCCCCTGGGGCAGAAGAGAATTTGGACGCTCATCTCAAGAGTATCTGGCCGGTACTTGAGCGTCTTGGACTTTCGCCAGGAGCCTCGCTCGAGAACTATAAGTTCGTTGGCAAAAGCCTCAAGGGCCACTATCACAGAGTGGACTTTGTCCAGGAGGTAAAGAATTCGGATGCCATGCTTCCCATGTGCGACAGTACTTGCTGACACTGTGAAATTCAGAATGCCCCCGAGAGAATTGATTTGAAGACCAACCTCATTGGCGAGATCGACGCTGAGACGCGACCAGGAGTCATCATAGCATCATCATCCTCCGGCATACCCAGCTCTCAGTTCATCGGAGCGTGCAAAAGAATCCTGGGCGTGTCCTGATTGAATACCCATTCAACCCTCCCCACTTAATGCCTTTGGTAGAGATTGTCCCTCATCCAGGAACCGATCCCACCATTGTGCAAGCAGCCCTTGACTTTTACACAGCTATGGGAAAGTGTTCGGTCCTAGTTAAACAAGAGCTGCCAGGCTTTGTGGCCAACAGACTTCAGGCAGCGGTTGGCAATGAAGCGTATAGTCTGGTAAAGCGAGGAGTTCTTTCTGCTGAGGATCTGGGTAAGTTGCGATTAAAGCATCATTTAAGAAAACAGTCCGCTCATCGGCACACAGATGCCTGCATGACTACCAGTCTGGGACCGCGGTGGGCCTTCACAGGACCGTTCATGTCAAACGTCATGGGCGGAGGTGGAGGTAGAGACGGTTTCAAGCACTTACTTGGCCATCTCGGCCCTGCAGCGAAAGCTTGGACTGATGATATGAACGCCCATGTTTATGTGTATAACGAAGAGAACTTGGAAGCGTTGGATAAGAGCGTCCAGAAAATGCTGGATGATGTTGATGCGCAGCAGGTTGAGGCTCAGCGGGATGACTTGCTCATCAACTTTGTTGAACGCGAAGAAGGGAGCTTCAGCTCTGGTCTAGATTCATCAATCCAGCGATACTTCACAAGTACTCTTATCAGCAAGAATGGTGCCCGTTGGGTCATAATTCAGCATATCTACCGATGGTTTCAAGGACGGCTGCGATCAGATATGCCCAGGGTACTCTAGTTCTTGTTCATCGATACCGAGACGTATTGGAAAGCTACCGTTTTCAAGAGCGAGGCGTACCCTGACGAACCGTTGATCAGGCTTGCAAGTGACAAGTCAGCTTGAACGCCACGGACAGTGCTAAGACCATTTTGTCCCAATTAGCAGTCGTGGTGTGACCAAGCCACGCTTATTGTAGGAGTCTCCCGCATTTCTCGTGTTGTCAGCTTCCCACCTGCAAGCTCATAGCATGGGTGACACTCTTGCAAGGGTTTGACCTGCCGCATCCGTGAGAGCGGGGATACAGCATGATGGCGGCTGCTGTAGCTCCCAGACGGCCATCTTGGAATTCTTACCGCACTTAGTGTCAACCAGGTCCCGTCTCGTTTATGTCGCAGCTTACTAAGTAGTTTAGTATCGATCTCTTTGGAGAGCATTTAGATTCTTGCGGTGTTGGAATACGAAACGTTGCGATCCACCGGTGACCACGCCGCATCCGAAATGGCAAGTTCGAGCAGAACACCTCGACGGAGTCATGTGAAGTCCAAGACTGGATGCCTGACCTGTAAACGTAGGCGTGTGCGATGCGACGAGTTCAGGCCCATTTGGTACGCTTTCCTCATCCCGCCCAATACGACTACAGAGAGGCGCAGATTAACGCATATACAATAGCCGTAACTGCACCCGCTATGGCTCCCCTTGCCAGTATGCGGATGACAAGGGAGAGCTCGTGCTAGCTCCGGGATCAATCGATCCGTCTCTGTGGAATCCAAAGATTGAAAACGATGTCCAGGAATGGATGGTCAGAGGAGAAGTGCCTGTGTCTATTAATGAATTGCCGTTGCCTAAACACCCAGCAGCTATCGGCTTATCACGCGAAGACCTCCGTATTGTATACCACGTTTCGAGCTTGACTGCAGAGCTTGCGAAAAGCGGTGGCCACATGTTGTCATTCGGCACAATCTGTCTCCCACAGTATACGATCCGCCTCTAACATGACCTGTACAGACTGACTATTTCACAGGTTCATGGAGCTTGCATTCAGATACGACCTTGTCAAATACTCCCTGTTGGGGCTCTCGGCAGCTCATCTGTTCGTCTAATGCGTCTCGTCCGCTCGTCCCATTGACTGAAACAGGACAGCTCTAGTATCACAAGACTGACGGCCCTCGATATCCTTGGGTTAGTGGATGAATCATTCTTATGAGTGGTAGTGCAAATGACAAAGGACGAACAAGAACAGCTACATGCAGAAAGCATGCGAGGGCCTTCGGACTGCTCTGGCAGATTTTTCACAAGAGAACGCTGATGGCGTCCTTGCTGCATCTATCATGCTGGTCTGGCAATGTCTTGATAGGTGAGTAAGACCAAGCTGCCCCATAAGCTATTATAGGCTTCTCACCTGGTGCAGCTCAGACTATGTGAAGATTCTGCAGGGCACATCCGCTGTAGGTGTTTCTAGCTCACTCTCGCGTATTCTTGTCTAACTCGCGTAGGTCCTCGATACCATGGGCCCTTGGGAGAAGGACTCGAAGCTTTGCAATATCTTTTCGCCCGTACCACCTCTGCCTACGGGCGACAGAAGGCTTATAGATGCCTACAACAACGTCTCTGAAAGCGACCTCCTCGAGCTCACACCGTTTGCAGCTTCTCTAACAAAAGTGCAGCTTTTTGTTGGAGGTGCACCTGAGCTCCTGAAAGCCGCCCGAGCGATGTCGGACTTTGTTCGGAACCTGCGACTCTTTCCTCCCGGTTCATCCTCAGTAGAACAATACAGAGTGTTCACAGCAGTCAAGACTTGGCTGCCTTGGATGCCAGCCGCATGCCTTGGGCTAGGGACGCGAGATCTACCCGTCATGGTCACCATGGCTCATTATCATGCTCTCAGTATCGCTACTGAGTCTTACCTTCCTGCAGCAGCGTCAGTTCTATTCCTCAACAAGCGGACAAAGATCATAGCTCGTATATATGCGGAGATGCGGGTGATGGAGCTCGCTGATCTGACCGAGCAGTGCCAGGTGCGAATGAAAAAAGCGCTGGATCTGATGATTGTACCATTGTTGTATGCTTTGAGGTACACAATACAGCATGGGACCGTGCAATACCGACGAACTCTGCCAAGCGCAGCCGGTGTTAGTCTGCTCTGAAACCTGGCGACAGATGCATCCTATGGGGTGGCTCTCGTACAGTAGCTGAGACTGGAGCAACGATTGAGCAAGAATATCAATTATGCCATTCGCTAGTGTCGCTGTTCAAACGTATTCTGCTGTTAAAAGCTCGGCCAGATCGTGTTGAAGCTAACCATGCAGACAGGTAACGCCAGTCAAGTCCCCCAGGTCCGAGAACAACACCTTTTCATTGCTCGTGTCCATGTCCGACTTGTACAATGCTCCAAGCAAATCCGTGAAGTACATCTTCCGATTTTCAAGATCAAGACTCAGTCCGATCGCCTCGTGCAATCTCCTAACCAGGATTTTCTTCTCCAACTTCTTCTTTGGGTCAAGCTCAACTCTACTGATAGAATTGCCAAATGGCGGATCGGCTCTGTCTGTAAGATAGAGCACGTTCTCCTCGAAGTCCAGGTCAAGGTCGATGGGCTCGGGAAGTCTATATAGGAGGAGTTTGATGTCGCTCCTAGTCCCGGAGGTCTCACCAGGGGAAATTTCCAAGCTGGAGGTGAACAAGCGGCCTTGGTTGCCCTTGGAGGGACCTTTCTGGGTCCAGTACATTCTGCGGCGGTCAGGATCCACAGCAATGCCGACACACCAATTTCGCGGGTCCTTTCGGTTCTGATCCGTTTCGCCGGTTGTAACAAGGACCTCGACATCAGAGCCGTCTAGGTTACAGCGAAACACTCGCATGCCTTCTCGATCACACCAATATATCTTGCCGTGCTCGGGCACGACTTGGAGTTGTTTTGGTGTAAAAGTAACTCCTTGAGGAACAATGACCTCATGATTCTCACCGTCGAGGTTTAGCCGGGAGATGTAGCCATTGTTGGAGGTGGGATTGCCCATGCTGGTGTAGTAGATGCGGTTCTGAGTTATGCCTATGCCATCTTGGTAGCAGTCAGAACGGTCCTATCATGCTCAGGGATCTGATCATTACCAGGCATTGCAGGAAATCCGTCAATCACAGTTGATAGGTTCTCGCCTTGTTCGTCGCAGGTCAGAATGCGACCGGATAGCTTGCCGTTCTTCATGTTTGACAGTCCGAAGTCCAGGAAGAAGAGCTTTGTAGACGGGGCCATGACTATCTCCAGGTGAGAGACTTGGTAGCAGATAGTTGAAGGATGTCTTCAGTGCGAGGATGATTGAGAATCTTGTAGACTGCATGTGTTCTCATGAAGCAGATATTCAACCCAGGCGGATGAGGGCTTGGAGAACCATTTGGTGAGATCTGGCGACATGGGTAGCGCACCAGGATGATAACAGGTACGGTATCGTGGGGTGCATACACGAGTTGAATACGGCTGGACAGAAGTGCGGAAAGACTGGCTATGTCAGCAAAGTGTACGCCCATCGTGTATGCAGGCCCGGTACAGCTTACATAAAGATTGGGTGTACCTTGTACAAGGCCGAAGTGAGCCAAGCCATCTCTGTCGGATGTTTGGATATGCAGTATCCTTTGCAACATTGCATTGTAGCAGCCCGGCCCAACAGTCGGCGCCGAACCGTCACTCTATTTGCTGAGACCGGATGTGATATGCACACTCGCATAGCGTGCAGCTTGAAGCTGGGAGCTGGAGCTCTTCGAATTATCACGAATTAACGCGATGATACATACTATTTCTCGTGTCTGCATGCTCAGTCATAAACTAGCCTTGGTTGCCAAAGACCAGGTAACAGCGATCCGCCTAACAACCCTGTACACGCTCAGTGTTGCGTATTATGACCAGCCATAAAAGCGATGTTGCCTTGCAGAAAATGAAGCAAGCGAGAAGACCAGCTCTGGCTAAATACTCCAGCAAGATATAATCAGCGTACCAAAATGTCTATCCCAGAAACCACCAAAGGTGCCTACGGCCCTGGCACCTTCACCGACACTTCTTTCACCCCTCTACCCAAAGAATGTCGTCGAATCCTGGAATACCTGGCAAAGGGGACTCCAGGCTTCACGACAGATCCCGCCTTGCTGAACGATGTGGAATTCCACGGTCGTGATCTTCCCATCATCCCCGGCCCCATCAAAGCCCAAGCATTCGTATGTCTTCATATTCTTGCTCATAACACAGCTGATTCCGCCCTAGTCTGCGGTTCTACACGCCATGGTCGGGATCGTTGGACGGGAGATCTCCGATCTCAAAGGCAATAAGACAGGCAAAGTCTCGATCGATGTAGACCAAGCAGCCCTGTACCCATGTACGCCGGCTCTCTTCACCATCGACGGTAAGACTCTGGCCGAGTTTAAGCACGAGGAGCTGCAGCGCATCTGCACCGATCTGGATCAAGGCGCCGTGGACAACAACCCTATGTATTACCGCTCATGTTCTATCTACCCCACCAAAGACCCCCATGTCTATTACCAGTTCATGGGCTCGCTGCATCCAGCCGCACTCTTGCAAGCCTTCGGGCTGGATCCGGAAGCCCCGGTACAGACAAATGACGAAGCGTATGAGCTGATCAAGAAAGAGATCGTCAAGTACTCTGCTCGAGAAATGGAGCAGAAGTGCATGGAGGGTGGGTTCTGTGGCCAGACGTGCTATTCACCACAGGCGTGGCGGGATACGTTGATGGGCAAGCAGCTCGCTGCACATCCCGTCATCAACTACAGGCATGAGCGCGAGACCGCAGATGTGCCTCCGGCGCCGTTTCCGAAGACACAGGGTAAGCGGCCATTGGCGGGAATCAAAGTCGTAGAGTTAGCCCGTGTGATTGCTGGGCCGGCGGCGGGCGCTGCCCTGGCGTCTCTGGGTGCCGATGTTGTCCGGGTTCAAAGTCGTGACCTGCCGGATCCGAACGTGAGTTGAATATTTGCAAACAGCTCCTTCACAGAGGAAGCTAACGAGCAACCAACAGCCCCTTCAAATCACGCTGTCAGCGGGAAAGCGTATGTGCCACCTGGATCTTACCAAAGAAGCCGACAGGGTCAAACCGCACACCTTCCTTCAAGACGCCGATGTAATCATCCAAGCGTACCGCCGCGGCTCGCTCGAGCGCAAAGGTTTCGGTCTGAACGACATGCTCACCATGGCCAACAAACGTGGCAAAGGGATCGTCTACCTCGACGTCAACACTTACGGACCTGACGGCTACTATGCCGAGCGCCCTGGTTGGCAGCAAATTGCCGATGCCGCTTCAGGATGCTAATATGTAATCGGCAAGGCGTATGGGTTCGAATAAGGCGTTAGTGTTCTGCCTTCACTCCCGATCGCGGACATGCTCACGGGTATCACGGGCGCTCTCGATGTCATGCTAGCACTGCGAGACCGCGCAAAGAATGGCGGCTCATACTACGCCGACGTGGCACTAACGGCCCTCGACGCGACCCAGCTGGAGGAATGGGTGGGCTTGTACCAGCCAGAGATCGTCAAGGAGATCCAGGAAAAGCACAAGTTTCGTGCCATGACATCGGATTTGCATGTCGACGATCTGCTGTTCATCATCTGCGAAGCTTGGGAGAAGACAACGAATTTGATGACGAGACCAGACCTGTTCGTTGAGTTTGAAGATAGCCCATTCGGGAAGCATCATCGCATTCTTGCGCCGTTGGTCAAATATGAGGACAAGAATATCTCGCCACATTGGACCAGCTCGCCCAAGCCTTATTGTTATCACAAAGAGGCTGCTTTTGCCAATTGAGAGGAGGACAGTAAGTGTTGTGGCACAGCCCACATTGGCTGTTTTGGAAATGAGATTGTCTCAACGTATTGAGTACTGATTGGCTGCCTACTGTGCGGTTTTCGTGATATCCTGGTGTACTTTCTTGCTCCTAGATTCATTATTGAGCAGTAAAGCCGCCATCGACCACAAAACTTTGACCAGTGACCCAACTGGCGCCTTCTCCAGCCAGAAAGACAGCCATCTTCGCAACATCTTCCGGCAAGCCCAATCTCCCCTACGAAGTGTTAGCAGAGAAACGATGGCAGAGCAAGGTCCACACTTCACGCTTACCCAAGGGTGCACTGACTCGAGCCAGGCCTTGAAGTTTTCCACTCCCAACATCGCTCTCATTGGCTCAAGAAGGTTTGTCTCCGTAAATCCTGGATTGATACAATTGACGTGAATCTTATCCTTTGCGTACTCCAGTGCCACTGACTTTGTGATCTGCACCACAGCACCCTTAGTGGCACAATAAGTACTTGCTCCAGGCAGGCCAACTAAACCCAGAACCGAGCACATATTGATGATCCAACCACGATCGCCAGAGGGGTGTGGGTCCTGAAGCAACATCTGTGCGGTGGCATATTTGCACCCGAGCCAGACCCCTTTGCCATTGACCGCCCAGCCCTTGTCGAGGACCAAAGGGTCCGTTTCGTGGATCCGTTGATCTCTCCCTTGAGCATACGCCTCTGTTGAGATCTCTGGAGAGATTCCTGCGTTATTCACCATGATGTCTAGACGACCATATTCCGAGACAGTGGTAGCTACTGCTGCTTGCATCGATTCGGGAATGGTAACATCGCACTCGACGAATATAGCTCTTCTCTTTTCAGAAGGGGAAGGATGGTCTCTGTTCAGAATGTCTACCGTGGGAGTCGTAAGATCTGAAGCCTTGAGAGTTTCTGCCAGCAAGGGCGCTTTTGGTGGGCTTGGACTCAGATCCGCAGATACAACGAAAGCACCTGCGGCCGCATATGCTTGCGCAATTGCTCTACCAAGACCGGATGAAGCTCCAGTAATGAGCGCGACTTTGTTATGAAGGCTTCCCAGGTTTGTGGTGGCGGCAAGCGCAGCTCTCGATAGTCGGGTGTTGGCACTGCCTTGCATTGTGACTGATGCGGTATCGGCCATGGTTGCTGTGATAGGCTAGGGTAGAGGCAAGCCAACAGTGTCTAAGGTTACGCAGAGCATGTTCGCAGAGACATTGGTTGCCTTTATATGCACTTGTACCTGATGTACTGGGTGGTCGCATCCGTGCTGTCTTGCTCGTGGTGCGGGGAAAGCGGGCGCCACTCTTCGCCCGTCGCCTGACCGAGGACACGAGTGCATCCTGTCTTCCGGTCAGGATGTCTGCGCAAGTTGTTAGGTGGGTAGCAAGATTTCGGCCGCAGCGCGGGTTATGCCACTAGGGCTGACAGCGCGAGATCCATGAGGCCTAGAGCGGAAAGTGCGGCCGCTTAACTTCGATACAGCTTCAGCAACTGACCGCTCGATTGAAAGCGGCGGAGGTGCCGGGCTGGCTCAAACAGGGTTATCTCATGCGTAAAGACGCCGTGATACTGCTGGACAGAGAGCGGTAAGATGTGAAGATGAACGGGAATGGAAACCCGGCATGATACGCTTTTCTCTGCCATGTTCCTTAGATGCGCTTTGAAGGCTCAAGGTGAGCGGCAAATCTCCTAGAATATACCCATCCTTTGACCCCAGCCGTCGTTCCTTGGGTTGACGAGGATCTGATATGGGAAGGGGTTCGACTCATTTGTGGTGATGGGCGGGATATGATTCTTGTCACGATTGACGATGGTTATGATCTTCATGGCGGTCTTCTGTAGCGACTTCTCCATCGCTTTGCGTACCTTGATGGCTTCTGTTCATTCCTGTCAGCCATGCCACACTGGTCAACGCGATGCAACCGGAGTGCTTACCGGTTTCAGTCCGGGGAGAGGCTAGCGTAACATCCAGCACCCATGTCTCCCATACCAGCTCTTCGTCTGCCTTGCCACCAAACCATCCTTTCCTCCGTCTTTTCTCCATGAACTGCAACACGAGCTGCCCTCTGCCGCCGTCGGCACGCTGTTTCTGACCATATGGAGGGGACGGCTGGGTCGAGGAGGTAGGTGACACATCTAGCTGTCTTGCTAATGCATTGGCGCGTTGATCTACAAGTGTTTCTAGGTCTATGTCGGTAACGTATGGAAGAGTAGTGTCGAGCACATCGTGGGTCGCAGGTTTCAGAGGGGTGAAGTAACGATGAAAGAAGATGGTATGGAGGATAGCTGATATACAGTTAGTGTCGGTGTCGCTTTGTCATATTCTTGCGAACAAAATACCTTTCACAACGTCCTTTACCAGTGGTCTATCTGCGAAGATCTCTAAGGTATATTCGGGGGTGCGCCGTTCCTCTAGTCCAGTGTCTACCTGAGGATGCGTTCTTGGTGAGGTCAACATCTTGATGAACTCGGTGTAAAGTTGTAAACCAAACAGAGTCTATATGTATGTAGTTTGGAGAACACTCAAATGAACATGATATTGGGTGTTCGTGTGTTTGTTGAGTGGTGATTGTTGATACTTACCTAGGTTGTACGTACAGGCTGGATGATGAGCACCGTCCCCACCCCCGCGACACCCGGAGCATGTGAGAGCTGGAGAGCTCCGCAATCGCAATCGCAATCAGCCAAGCCGAGGCGATGATGCTGTCCGTAGTCCGCCATCCGTCACCAGCCACAACCTCCCCAGGACACACGACACCACACCTCCAGCTATACCTGAACCTTTCCATCTTTACATTCTACACCACTGCATTTCGTTGCAAGCTCCAATACACCTATGCTGCCATGATAACAGCAACGCGCCGCTGGTTCAGGCGCAATCGGACCAAGTTCGCTGTCGGCGCTGGAACCCTCGGCTTGGCATATCTGGCAGGCCAGTATGCATGGAGCAAGTGGTTGGAGGCCAGGCAGCGCATGAGTGAGGAGCGCATAGCCAAAGAGAAGTGAGGATGATCGACTGCCTAGCGAATACCGATGCTGATTGCTATTCCGCAGCCTCAGGCGACGATTTGAGCAGAACCAAGAGGACTGCACCTATACTGTCCTGGCTCTCCTGCCGACAGTTCGCGACGAGATCATCAGTGCTCTTCCGGTTGAAGAGATCACGACAGAGCTCCAGAAGCAAAAGTCTGAAAGGCTTGCGAGAAGTGTTGGTACATCAGAGGTTGCCTCCACCGACCTCCCTTCTGGTCCGCCCAGTACAATCGACGATGACAGGGCTAGTCTGGGCAGCTTCCAGACTGGAAGTTATGTTCACGCCAGCCGGATGGCGGAAAGCAGTCAGGGAGCAGGAGAAGGACAAACACGCCCGAAGAAAAGCAAGGCACAGCTGTGGTATGACATGAAGATCGGCTGTAAGCTTACACTTCGTACCACTTCTTGCGAACTACGACTAAGATTGATACAGCTATCACTCGTGCTCTCACTCTTCTTTACACCCTCTCCTTGCTCACACTACTCACCCGTATCCAACTCAATCTTCTTGGCCGGAGGACCTATCTTTCCTCAGTCGTCTCGCTCGCTTCCCCTCCGGCTGGGATCAAAGCGTCAACCATTTCGCTGGAGAATAACGATGATGACAACTTTGATAATGTCTATGGAACAGATTTCGAGACAAACCGGAAGTATCTTACCTTCAGCTGGTGGTTACTCCACAGAGGATGCAAGGAAATAATGGAGAAGGTTCAGACCGCGGTCAAGGAAGTCTTCGGCCCACTCAACCCGCGCGAGGACATATCACTCGAGCGTCTGGGCGAGCTCATTCTTGAAGTCCGCAAGAAGGTTGAAGGCGCAACAGAGACGGAGCGTCGCGAACACAAGTGGCTACCCTACCTCCTCCCACCTAAGGAGCAAGAAGAGCTCGTCCTCCGCGAATCCGACATGTCCGCAGACGTGACATCACCTCTACCGCAGTCCGACCTTCTAGACAAGAAAGCATCTACAGCATCAGTGGGCCTCAACCCATCCCTACGCCGCCTGCTCGACGAAACCTCCGACCTCATCGACTCCCCCACTTTCACGCATGTCCTGACTCTCCTCCTCAACACGGCCTTCAGCCACCTCATCGACTCTCGCATCGCATCGGAAGCCTTTAAGCTCCCCACCTCCTCACCAAATGATCCCTTCCCACAGCGCATCACAGACCTGACCGAGATATCGGAGCGCAAGTGCAAGTTGGCGCAAACGCTGGCTGTCTTCTGCAGACAAGCCCATGTGATTGCTGCAGGCAGCGGAGAGACCGATGAGCTTGTTGGTCCGGCTCAGGGTATTCAGAATGAGTATCTGGCCGCAATTGATCATGTTAAGGACCTGGAAGGTTTTGCGGCGGTGATCTACTCGAGTAACTTTGAATTTGAGGCGGTCGAGGAGATGGAGAAGGGAGATGTGAGGCCGCCACGCGCGACGCAGCCAAGAACGCAGGATGAAGAGCGACAGGCCGAGGGTGAGCCTTTGCCTACTGTCCAGCCAGTCGGTGAGAGTGAAGGCAGGGCCGAGTTGCCACAGGAGGTGTTGGGAGAGAATGAGGTCGTGCTTGGTAATGCGGTCGAGGTGGCTGCTAAAGGAGAAGAGGAAACCAAACCTACCGAGAACGAATTGACCGGGTTTGACAGTGCATGGGAGAAGGCTCTGGCGAAGGAGGATGGGATAAAGAAGGATGACGCGTAGAAGTCGTACTCAGCCGTCCTAAGCCACCAGAAGATTGTGTCTTGATGTATGATACAGACTACCGCCACAAAGAAGTGGTTGGGCTGGGTTCTTAGGGGACAGATATCTATATGACGATAATCGAATGACATGTCTCCCGTTGTAGAAGTATCTGCGGTCCTGTGCTTAGTGATGAATGCCCTGGTAGCCGAACAGGGCACCAGAAATGGTTAGCTTGCGCAGGGTTCCGTGCAGAGCATGAGCGAGATGTATATAGCCTAATATAGGTAGGTAGCGATTCAGACGCAGATAAGGTAGAGGCTTGCGGGTGGACCGGGTACTGAACAGGGTGGCCGTGCTCAACAGGCCCACGCTCCCCCGCGATCTATCTCTACTGCGTCTCGATCTTCTTTTAGGTCTGACGCCTGGCGCTGAATCGGTTCATTCGCTACGCGCTTCATGGGATTCAGAATCCATACATGTACGATTCGGGCTTGATGGCTGCCTCCCCTTCGGGATCCCGTCAACATTCACGTACTGTAGAATGCATGTGTGACTCTATGCCTTATCCTGGCTTAGCGTCCCCCCTCGACGCGACTCGCAAGGGCGCAAGGCAGCAGGGCTGTAGAAGGAGCATGGCGAATTGAGATGAGCTACCTAACTCTCGAGGTGACTCCTGATCTTCAGTCGAGATTATACACCTGCACCTTTCAGATTGCATTGAACAGGCTCTTCAGGACATCCCAATTCTTCACCAGCCGCGAATACAGACCAATTTCGGCACGCGACGTTGACGCGTCTGAAACGCGCTTGGCACTAAGGAGACCCCGATCTTAGCGCCGATCTGACAGCGGTCCCTTGCCGCCTGCACAAGCGTGGGGAAGCGAGTGGCGACTGTCCGAGTTTCCTCGACGCAGTGTCTCAGTCCGTTTCTTGTCACACTGACACTCTTTCGTTTGTCCTACCTCCTCCTTCACTCGAGCTTGCAGTCTATCTCAGGTCACAGAGATTCGTCGCTTTAGCAAGGGAGCGCGAACAATGGCACCTTCCGGGCGGGCATCTAGTCGCCGCAGCAGTTGTACGCTTATCGCCCTCACATCCCTGTTTTGCGCGGCACCTTTGTCGATAACACATACTGACTACTTCTCCAGCTACGGCGCAAGTAGCCGATAATCTCGACCGCACATTGCGGCCGATTGCAGCCGAACAACTTCCTCAGCGCCCACTTAGGCGTAACTCTTCCAGAGGTGTCATCGCCACCAGCGCCATGGCGGAAGAATCCTTTCACGACTCGGATAGTGTTTCCGACACCACATCTCTTCGCCGCACACTGAAAGAGGTCTCAATCCCCGTCATGGCGCCTTCAGTGAAGCGTAAACTGTCAGGCGGACCAGCAGCGGCTAGCGCATTATCCGTTTCTTCCGTCGAAGACACTCCCGCCGAATACGACACTCCAGCTACAAGCATTGCAGTCACACCAGAGGCATCTCTAAGCGGAAAGACCAAGATATCAAAGCGGAAAAGGAGCCGCCTCAGCGATGAGTTGCCGGCCGAAGAGACGATGGACGTGGACAATGACTTCGAGATTGCACAAGCTCTGCAAGAGGAGGAGTACACCAGGGATGACCGCGAGAACAAGCGCGTGAAGAGGGGTAGCTACGCTTTTGCTCCGAAGCGGAAGCAGATTCTTGATTCCGACGCAGAAGAAGGTGCTGAAGAGCTAGGTTCTGATACAGATGATCTTTCCTCTGTTGCCTCCATCAATGAGAGTGAGGTGTCGCTGCCTCTCAGACGGTCAAGGATTGGTAAGGGGACCACAAGCGCGCCTTTTTCTGTGCCCCAAACCGACGATGAGGAGTCGTACGAGGTCGGCTTGTCCAAGGCGAGAGCCGGCAAGAAACCCCAAGCTCGTAAGGCTGGTAAAGCTGCACGAGCATCTATCGGCCAAGCTCTAGCATCTGTTGTTATCGACAGCGAAGAAAGCGATCTCTCCGACTTCATCGAGATTGACTCTCAAGATGAGTACTCGGAGGAGGAAGTGTCTGTGCATGGAGACGAGATTTACACCGACGACGATGAACCACTTGCCAATAGGCGTCTGAAGGGTCTAGTAGCCGCCGATGCCATCTCAATCACTTCTGGAACCGTCACGTCTGGAGTTGCAACACCTGCTACCGCGGCTAAGAGGCGCAAAGCTCGCCGCAACAACAATTCACTGGATGAGGTTGTACCCAGCGGAATGAGTAGCAGGAAGTTTCGCGAGCGGAAGCGCCTGGAGAAAGCTCACCCCAACATCAAAACCATGTGGGCTGATCTCGAAGCCATTCCCAAGATCATACCAATCCCTGCGGCGCAGCCAGCGTCCATCAATCGCAAGCTCAAGTCTTTCCAGCTCGAGGGTCTTGATTGGATGGTCAGGCAGGAAAAAAGCCAGTACAGGGGAGGCCTCCTCGGTGACGAAATGGGGATGGGCAAGACCATCCAAGCAGTGTCACTCATCATGTCTGACTATCCGGCCAAAGACCCTACTCTCGTTGTCGTGCCTCCTGTCGCGCTCATGCAATGGTCAAACGAGATTGCAGAGTACACCGACGGAAAGCTCAAAGTCCTGGTTTACCATGGTCAGAACTCCAAGGTCAAAGGCATGTCCATCAAAGAGCTCAAGAAATACGATGTCATCATGGCATCCTACAACGGACTGGAATCCCTCTATCGCAAGGAAACCAAGGGCTGGTCCCGTGGAGAAGACATCGTCAAGGAAGATTCACCTCTACACGCCATCCATTACCACCGCCTAATTCTTGACGAAGCACATAGTATCAAGCAGCGCACTACCGGTGTCGCAAGAGCATGTTTCGCTCTGAAAGGCAACTACAAATGGTGTCTCTCTGGTACCCCTGTACAAAACCGCATTGGCGAGTTCTTCTCGCTCCTCAGGTTTCTGGAAGTTCGTCCGTTTGCAGATTACTTCTGCAAGAGATGCCCATGCTCCCTTCTCCACTGGTCCTTGAACGATGAACATCGTTGCCATGAGTGTGGCCACGCTGGCATGGAGCATGTGTCTGTCTTCAACCAAGAGCTCCTAAACCCAATCACCCAGTCCGACGACCCGAGAGAACGTTCACGAGCAATGGACAAGCTTCATCTGATTACTTCTCGCATTATGCTTCGTCGCGTCAAGCGTGACCATACGAGCTCCATGGAGCTGCCCCCGAAGGAAGTTATAATTCATAATGAGTTCTTCGGCGAGATCGAGCGCGACTTTTCTTCCAGTATCATGAGCAACACTTCTCGTCAATTCGATACCTACGTTTCCCGCGGTGTCATGCTCAACAACTACGCCAACATCTTCGGTCTGATCATGCAAATGCGCCAAGTTGCCAACCACCCGGATCTGCTGCTCAAAAAGCATGCACATGAAGGCCAGAACGTGCTGGTCTGCAATATCTGCGACGAGCCTGCGGAGGAAGCCATCCGCTCGAAGTGTAGACACGACTTCTGTCGCTCCTGCGTCAAAAACTTCGTCCAGTCTGTCGAGGCATCCGGTGGTGAGCCTGACTGTCCTCGTTGTCACATTCCTCTCTCGATCGACTTCGATCAGCCCGAGATCGAACAAGATGAGGATGTGGTGAAGAAGAGTTCGATCATCAATCGCATCAAGATGGAGAACTGGACTTCGTCGACGAAGATTGAGATGCTTGTCTACGACTTGTACAAGCTTCGCAGCAAGAAGCAGACTCTCAAGTCAATCGTCTTCTCCCAGTTCACTTCCATGCTTCAGCTCATCGAGTGGCGGTTGCGCCGCGCTGGCTTCAATACTGTCATGCTTGACGGTAGTATGACCCCTATACAACGACAGAAATCAATTGAGCACTTCATGACGAATCCGGACGTCGAAGTTTTCTTAGTCTCGCTGAAGGCTGGCGGTGTTGCACTCAACTTGACCGAGGCTTCTAGAGTCTTCATCGTTGACCCGTGAGTTATTCTTGATGCAAAAGGCGAAGGAGTAAGCTAACATGTGCATTAGATGGTGGAACCCAGCAGCTGAGTGGCAGAGTGCCGACAGATGTCACCGTATCGGCCAGAAGAGACCCTGCGTCATCACTCGTCTCTGTATCGAAGATTCTGTTGAGTCTCGTATGGTTATGCTGCAGGAGAAGAAAGCAAATATGATTAACGGCACCATCAACAACGACAAGGTCGCAATGGAGAAGCTGACACCCGAGGATATGCAGTTCCTGTTCCGAGGAACCTAGTCTCGCGGCTGAAGTGGAGATCGGATGGAGTTGTGGCATTTGCCTTTCCCTTTATGAACTTAATGCATGATACCTGATGGCTGCGGTTTGCTTTGTACTTGGTTGGGCGTTCTAGAATTGGTTGCTACGGGTTGTTGACGAAGTCTCTGGTTTCGAAGGTCTGCTTAGGTTTGCACAATTGCTTCCATGAGCGAACCTTCTTCCCAAATATAGAGTTAGTAGATGCGTAGATCAAGCTTAAGGTACACCAACTTTCGCGGTCCCAAGCCGAGTGTTCGCCGACCGTCGTTGCTTGCAAAGCTTGTCCACCGTCCTGACCTCCGGCGTTGCGGAGATGGTCCC
Source organism: Zalaria obscura (assembly GCA_024184665.2). Taxonomy (NCBI): domain Eukaryota; kingdom Fungi; phylum Ascomycota; class Dothideomycetes; order Dothideales; family Zalariaceae; genus Zalaria; species Zalaria obscura. The sequence continues at coordinate 4,292 of JAMKPW020000025.1, read as the reverse complement.
CGCCATGCCAAAGTTGAGCCACCGACGTCCCTTGGGAAAGCTACCAAGTTCCAAGGTTCATGTTCTGGCCTGCGACCCTGGTCCCTTCTTATATATCCACACACACCAACATGAAATTCGCAAGACATTCGTAACACCGCCAGTAGTCAACAATGAGCTACTCTGACCAGGCGGCCTCGGCCTCGCCTCCCAACTATTACCGCGGAACTGGCCTCAAAGGCTTCCTCCCGCTTGCCGACGAAGCTACCATCTCCACACGCGGTCAGAAACTCCCAGGCTTGATCCAGAGTCGCTCGTCCGCAAATGTTCCTGGCCTCAAGCAACGTGATGGAGGTGTATACAGACGGAGGTCTTCGGTCGACAGCAGCGTCCCCAGACCCTCAGCCTCAGGTGAAAGCCAGCGCGATCTGGAAGCGCAGAGGTCTACTATGCCAGCAGCCGCAGGCTGGGGTGGGGGAGAGACTGATGACCGAAGGCAGAGTCTTGCGGCCAATGTCCTCATGACACCAGAAATGCGCTCGCAGCGACTGATAGGCAACCCAAATCCGCGGTACAGATGGGAGCAATACTACAAAACAGAGGAAGAGCTCAAGAAGATGAAGAAGCCAATACGGAATTACTATGAGCGCAACAACTATTTGATACAGCAATATATCTATATCGACAAGTTGCTGGATTCGTCACTCCCGCATAATCTCCTCCAAGAGTACAGTCACCCTCACGTCCCACAAGTCCCACCTACCATCAGCGAAGAACCATCCCAACATTCCGATCCTCCGTCGCCGGACCTACATGCTTCAAGTAGCCAGGGAGATCTCTACGAGAATGGGAATCTTGTGGCGAAAAAGGTCAAGCGAACCCCCAGAAACTTGTATAAGGTGCAAGACGAGAACACTCCGCTCCTGACGAAACAAGGAGAAAATGAAGAGGAAGAGCAAGCTATAATGCCTCCCTACGAACCCGACGAAGAGACGGGCAGCAGCCACCGTATCGTCACTATCGCCATTTACATCAACCTGGCAGCAAACACGGCGCTTCTCATCATGAAGATCATCGTCACGGTCATGACATCTTCCGTTTCTGTCCTGGCAAGTTTGGTAGACGCCGCCCTCGACTTTCTCAGCACGGCAATTGTCTGGACCACAACCAGGATGATCGCGCATAACGACCAGTATCAATATCCAGTTGGCCGCCGCCGCCTTGAGCCTCTTGGCGTCCTCGTGTTTTCAGTAATCATGATCACTTCCTTCGTCCAAGTCGCTCTCGAGGGTCTAAACCACCTTAGGGACTCCGATCACACCATCGTCCAGCTCACCATTCCCGCCACTGCAATCATGGGCGCGACGGTAGTCATCAAATTCGCTTGCTGGCTTTGGTGCCGTCTTATCAACAACTCGTCCGTCCAGGCCCTTGCCCAAGATGCCATGACCGACGTGGTCTTCAACATCTTCAGTATCATCTTCCCACTGATCGGCTATTACGCCCGCGTCTGGTGGCTCGATCCCCTTGGCGGTATCCTCCTCTCTCTCTACGTCATCTTCAACTGGTCCAGCACTTCTGTCGCCCACATACGTAACCTTACGGGAGCGGCAGCTACGGCGGATGAGCGCAACGTTCTCTTGTATCTGACGATGCGGTTTGCGAAGACCATCAAGCAGATCCAGGGGTTGCAAGCGTATCATGCGGGTGACAAGCTGAATGTGGAGGTTGATATTGTGCTTGACGAGTCCATGACTTTGAGGGACAGTCATGACTTGGGAGAGAGTTTGCAGTATGTGCTTGAGAGTGTCCCAACGGTGGACCGCGCCTTTGTGCATCAGGATTACACGGGTTGGAACTTGCCTAGCCACATGCAGCAGACGGACTAGGGGTGATAGATGCTGGGTTGGCACAGGTTCTGCAGCTCGTAATATATGCTACATACTTGAAGCAACAAACCCAATACCTTGATCCAAACACGGAGATGAAGCGAAGAAATAACGACGTTGCTCCTAGCAGAGCACCCACAAACACGGCGAGAAGACTTGAGCACTCGCGTTTTTCGGATGCTAAATCATATGTGCTTATTTTCTTCTTTCACGAACTCGGCAAGCATCGAAAGCTGAACGACGTCCAACATGCGGTTCCTTCATCGGCACAACGTGAGGACATTCCTCTTCCGGGGCCAACTATAGACTGCATGTTTAGCCACTAACAACCCGACACAGCACCTGATGCTGCTCTTATCACAGGTCTTCATCACTGACTTTTGTTACACATCACGCCGTTCGCCATTACAGCACAACTGTCCTCCTGATCTCCAGTGATGGACCTTATATTACGAGCTTAGGCCGTCTTCATTTCCAAACAATTCTCATACCTTGCAGAAACACTTCTATATCACCACAATCATCGCGCACTCGACTACATCCGCAGACAAACAGCTCCAGAACCACCAACGCGTATCCGCAATCATGCCAGTAATGTCATCTTTGGGCGGCAGTAGTCGCCGCAACAACTTTCTCTACGGTGGAAACATGGGCGGCTACGGCACGGGCGGCCCAGCTGGCACAAACCCGATGGAGACCATGTTCCATGCCATGGGCGGCGCTGGAGCGGACATCAACGGTGTCCCAATGCCCGTCTACGGCGCGGCAATGACCTATGGGCGTCCCATCCCTGGACCGGAGCCTCGCGACGCTCTAAGGGGTATGTCGATAGGAAAGGCGTGGCCGAGACGATGAGGCGAAGAAGGATGAGGCAGACATGGAACGCGTGGACTAACTCGATGACGAGGGAATACATGAGTGCGAGGGACTTGCAGGACTTGCGAATGCATCAAATGGCGATCCAGAGGCGGAGGTACGGGATGTAGATGAAGGTGGAGCAGGCTTCCATTATCGTTATTCAACCATCTTCTGGATATTTCGTGGGTTTCCCTGCCCTTCTGCTCTGGTTTGCGCTGTATACCCCTGCTTAGGTTTCAATATCACTTGTGCCTTCGTAGTTCACCGCTTTATCTGCCTGGGGATCAACCCTGTCAACGTGACTAGACTGTTTCCATCACATTTTCTCATTGGACAAAACTTCTTGGTCATGTGTCTTTCCTGCCATAGTTACATGCTAGTAGTCACGCTCTTGTTACAGCCACAGCTCCCGCGGTAACGCATACTATCAAGTCTACCAGCATCTATGATCGCATTAGTGACGCTTACAAGCAACCCTCCTACCGCTTTTTGATGGCTAACGTGCATCATTTAAGCCCAACTTGACCCCCTGAGCACAATTGACCTTCTGACATTGCTTTGGAAGCTAGTCGCCAGGCGGTCACTTAAAACTACTTAAGCAGCTCGCCCGCGGCTGCTTTCTGACTTTCTACCACTACACACATCCAAACAATCTTGATCACACAATCAAACTCACAGTCGCAACCTGCCTCACATACTAAGTATAACAGCCTCAACACACATACCTAAACACCAATATCAATTCACCAAGTCCAACATAGACCCAAACATGAACGCCCAGATCGAGGACTTCCAACGTGAATTGGCAGAAGATGAAATGGGACAAGGCCTGGGTACACCGGGTGGTGGAATAGGTAGTTTCAGGGGCGGATCGGATGGCAGGCGTCCTAGGGGTGGCAGGCGTCCTACAGGTGGCAGGAACACTATGGGCGGCATGGACCCTATGGGTGGTATGGACCCAATGGGTGGCGGTATGAACCCCTTTGGTGGAGGTGGTAACCCCATGGGTGGAGGAGCTCTCGCAATGATGATGCAGCAGCGCGCGGCGGAGGAGATGAGGCGTCGCTTGATGATGGCGATGATGATGTCGCAGATGGGCGGCGGCGGTATGGGGCCGACGGGTGGAGGTAGGGGCCCATTCGGGGGAGGTATGGGCCCCTTCGGTTAGTGGCTTAAGCTATTGCTACTTGTGGGCGAAAGCGCATTCGACTTCGAACGAAGAAAGCAACTGTCCTTTCCGGTAGTATGCTGCCCCCCCTATACTTGCCTGCCTATAATTGCCTAGGTCCTCGCCGTATAGCAGGCTCTAGTGCCTTACGCAGATAGCGTTAAAAGGAGACGTTAGCCGATTCACGCGTAGTAGACCTCCCTTAGCGCGGCAGGTTAGTGACTCTAGGCTATTATAAAATTTTTTGGGTTTAGAGCCGAAAGCTTTATATACCTCTCGCTATACTACTATATGCGAAATCTCTATAATAGAATACTAGACCAAGTTTGCTTACTAGGATAAAGAGGGTTAGGGTTAGGGTTAGGGTTAGGGTTAGGGTTAGGGTTAGGGTTAGGGTT